>JAACNH010000747.1:0-147395 GCA_019447015.1 Hymenochirus boettgeri
GAGATTATAGATTTTATTCCATACACAGGAGAGGACTGGCCCAGTAGGCTGAAGGGCAAATGCCCCCTGGGCTGTTCTCCAATGAAAAATTTTGTCTGCCACAGAAGTTATTAGTAAGTTACGTGCTTGAAAGGCAGAGAACACGCCTCTAGCTCTAACATGTGCAAGAATCAGGAAACGCATCCTCCTTTAGATCATTTACCAGTCAGCCAAGTTCATTAGCCAGTGTTGTCAGCCCTCCAGTTCATTACCCAGTGTTGTCAGCCTTTCAGTTTGTTAGCCAGTGTAAGTCAGCCCTCCAGTTCATTATCCAATGGGAATAATGGTCTTAAAAATGGGCATAACTTAAACAGTGGGCGACCTTAGCAAAGTGGGTGTGGTTACAAATGTTGCAATCTACCGTGAAAGGGCCACTTGGTTGTATTTGCCCCCCAGGCCAAAAGGGCCCAATGTATGATTGGATATTGATTGTACGTACTGGGAGGAGACTCCTTACTCTATAATAAAATCCAGTGGGAGGAGTCTCCTTACTATAGAATGAAATCCAGTGGGAGGAGACTCCTTACTATAGAATGAAATCCAGCGGGAGGAGACTCCTTACTATAGAATGAAATCCAGCGGGAGGAGACTCCTTACTATATAATAAAATCCAGTGGGAGGAGACGCCTTACTATATAATAAAATCCAGTGGGAGGAGACTCCTTACTATAGGATGAAATACAGTGGGAGGAGACTTCTTACTATAGGATGAAATACAGTGGGAGGAGACTCCTTACTATATAATAAAATCCAGTGGGAGGAGACTCCTTACTATATAATAAAATCCAGTGGGAGGAGACTCCTTACTATAGGATGAAATACAGTGGGAGGAGACTCCTTACTATAGGATGAAATACAGTGGGAGGAGACTCCTTAGTATATAATAAAATCCAGTGGGAGGAGACTCCTTACTATATAATAAAATCCAGTGGGAGGAGACTCCTTACTATAGGATGAAATCCAGTGTGAGGAGCGCCTTTTGTGTGGCCTTTCTCAAGCTTGAAGCCCCTGTGTGCACCAACATCTGTATATATATATATATATATATATATATATAAGAGATATAATCAATCACTGACCACCCCTTTAATAACCATATTATAGACCACCCCTTTAAAAACTTTATATCCAACTCTTTAATGACTATATATATATATATATATATCACTGACCACCCCTTTAATAACTATATATTAGACTACCCCTTTAATGACTATATATATATAGACCACCCCTTTAACGACTATATATATATATATTTTTTTTTTTGCAGACCATCCCTTTAATGACTATAATATATTATAGACCACCACTTTAATGACTATATATATATATATATATATATATATATAAATAAATAAATACAGACCACCCCTTTAACGACTATATATTACAGACCACCCCTCTAATGACTATATATATATATATATATATATATATATATATATATATATATATAAAAGCCAAAAAATAAAAAAGTTCCGAGCACTTCTGATGAAGGTGCTCTGTGAAGCACCGAAACGTTAATAAACTTTTCGTGTGAAGAAGGAGTGCTCGGAACTTTTTTATTTTTTGGCTTATTGTATGGGCAGATTTGAGGCATCTGTGTTCCTTGAAGCACCCGCTATGTGTAACTTATACAAAAAAGAAGGAAGACTGAGTGCAGACATCATTATACTATTTTATATATATATATAGATAGATAGATATAGATATAAAATTTTTTTTTTTACAGATCACCCCTTTAACAACTCTCTCTATATAAGACCACCCCTTTAATGACTTTATATTACAGACCACCCCTTTAATGACTGTGTGTGTGTGTATGACTATATGACTATATATATATATATTATTCCCCCCCTTGATATATATATATATATATATATATATATATATATATAACGTACTGTGGATGCAGTCCCTGGATGTGGAGCATTACAGTTCAGTCACACATGGGACAAGGAATTATATATTATGGGACAAGGCATGGAAGGGTTAACAGCTGTCAAGTGTCGGATATGATTTAACCCTAAAGCTGGGTACACACGATGAGATATTTTGGATCGTTTGGTTTCGATCGATCGGGTCGGGTCCCACGTGGGTCACACACTGAATCAACGAACCTTCCACAATCCGCTAACTGCTTGACCACGCCCCCTAGGCCGAATTCCATGGCAACCGTGGCTCAAGCCATTAAGAAGGCGCCGTTACTGACTGACAGAATATCTGTAGCCAATTGAATCTCCCGGTAGGCGGGAAGGAAGAAAGAGAGCAAAGTAACGGTTTAAGAGATAGACAGACTGCTGTCCTGTCCAATGAAATCTGGAAGATCGGAGGTAGGCGGGCAAAGTCGTCCAATGGGAGGGGAAGATTGAGCTGGAAGGCCCCGCCTTATTTCAAACAGGGCGGAGACACAGAGGTGACTGACTGGAAGGACTGGCGGTTACCGGGAGGTGGAGAGGAGCCGCTCGGAGACAGAGACCGGTAAGTCCCGAATCCTACCGGGTTTATCTACACTATAACACAGCCCAGACCTACCCCAGGGCAGATACCGTTATAATTACCCCATTGGGTGGCACATACCATGATAATGCCCACTGGGTGAGGGGCAGTTTCCATTATAAATACCCCAGGGTGGCACATACCATGACAAGGCCCATTGGGTGAGGGGCAGTTTCCATTATAATTACCCCATTGGGTGGCACATATATATATATATATATATATATATATATATATATATATATATATAAAAGCCAAAAAATAAAAAAGTTCCGAGCACTTCTGATGAAGGTGCTCTGTGAAGCACCGAAACGTTAATAAACTTTTCGTGTGAAGAAGGAGTGCTCGGAACTTTTTTATTTTTTGGCTTATTGTATGGGCAGATTTGAGGCATCTGTGTTCCTTGAAGCACCCGCTATGTGTAACTTATACAAAAAAGAAGGAAGACTGAGTGCAGACATCATTATACTATTATATATATATATATACAGATAGATAGATATAGATATAAAATTTTTTTTTTTACAGATCACCCCTTTAACAACTCTCTCTATATAAGACCACCCCTTTAATGACTTTATATTACAGACCACCCCTTTAATGACTGTGTGTGTGTGTGTGTGTATATGACTATATATATATATATTATTCCCCCCCTTGATATATATATATATATATATAACGTACTGTGGATGCAGTCCCTGGATGTGGAGCATTACAGTTCAGTCACACATGGGACAAGGAATTATATATTATGGGACAAGGCATGGAAGGGTTAACAGCTGTCAAGTGTCGGATATGATTTAACCCTAAAGCTGGGTACACACGATGAGATATTTTGGATCGTTTGGTTTCGATCGATCGGGTCGGGTCCCACGTGGGTCACACACTGAATCAACGAACCTTCCACAATCCGCTAACTGCTTGACCACGCCCCCTAGGCCGAATTCCATGGCAACCGTGGCTCAAGCCATTAAGAAGGCGCCGTTACTGACTGACAGAATATCTGTAGCCAATTGAATCTCCCGGTAGGCGGGAAGGAAGAAAGAGAGCAAAGTAACGGTTTAGAGATAGACAGACTGCTGTCCTGTCCAATGAAATCTGGAAGATCGGAGGTAGGCGGGCAAAGTCGTCCAATGGGAGGGGAAGATTGAGCTGGAAGGCCCCGCCTTATTTCAAACAGGGCGGAGACACAGAGGTGACTGACTGGAAGGACTGGCGGTTACCGGGAGGTGGAGAGGAGCCGCTCGGAGACAGAGACCGGTAAGTCCCGAATCCTACCGGGTTTATCTACACTATAACACAGCCCAGACCTACCCCAGGGCAGATACCGTTATAATTACCCCAGGGGTGGCACATACCATGACAAGGCCCATTGGGCGAGGGGCAGTTTCCATTATAATTACCCCATTGGGTGGCACATACCATGACAAGGCCCATTGGGTGAGGGGCAGTTTCCATTATAATTACCCCATTGGGTGGCACATACCATGACAAGGCCCATTGGGTGAGGGTCAGTTTCCATTATAATTACCCCATTGGGTGGCACATACCATGACAAGGCCCATTGGGTGAGGGGCAGTTTCCATTATAAATACACCAGGGGTGGCACATACCATAATGTCCACTGGGTGAGGGGCAGTTTCCATTACACATACCCCAGGGGGTGGCACATACCATAACAATGCCCACTGGGTGAGAGGTAGTTTCCATTATAATTACCCCCCAGGGGGTGGCACACACCATGACCATGTCCACTGGGTGAAGGGCAGTTTCTATTATAATTACCCCAGGGATGGCACATGCCATGACCATGCCCACTGGGTAAGGTGCAGTTTCTATTATAATTACCCCAGGGATGGCACATGCCATGACCATGCCCACTGGGTGAGGGGCAGTTTCCATTATAATTACTCTAGGGGGTGCCACATAACTTTACAATGCCCATGGGTAAGGGGCAGTTTCCATTATAAATACAGTAGGTATTGGCACGTACCATGACCATGCCCACTGGGTGAGAGGTTGCTGCCATCTTATTACCTGTTCCATCGTTACCCATTGTAATGGTTTTCTATGTTATGTATCCCTGGTATCTAATGAGCACAGTCTGGGATGGCAGGTTTGCTGGGTAAAGAAGCCCCAAAAATGCCACCTGTGCTGGTATTCCAGGGCACATGTATGTCGCTGGGGACTGTGCCAACTGTTCCCTGGGACTTGCTTTATTATTTGATATATAAGGTTTTGGCAGAGTTAGACCCAGATGGCAGCCAGTCCATTGGCACATCCTGAGCACAGTCAGTATCCATTCTGACCATTCAGATCCTCCTGCCCTGTAACCCTTTGTTTCCTGGGTTTATATTGTCATATTAACCCCCCTAGAGAGAGACTTTAGCTGCCCACCCACACCTCCCTGCTTAAAACATGTGTTACAGGGGGAGGCATGGTTAACCCTAACACTGCCAGACCAGGCAGGGTTTAGGTCCATTCACCCCTGCATTATCTTTCTCCGGGTTCAGTGTGTAAATTTTCCTTGATTTGGCGCATGGTAATTATTATGAGGGACGGTGAGAACATGGTGTACACAGCAGGGATACCATATTGGCAGTGGGCGTCACATTCCCCCTAGGCAGCCAAGCTTTGATTCCACATAAAGGTCACTGGCCCTGAGTTTGAGCTTCACCTATTTTCCTCTTTACATAGACGATTACAGGCTCCTGGCACCCCTGTGGCCCTCTTGGCGGACTGTCATTCTATGGTAAAGGCTGCTGCCAGGTGTCTATTCAGATCTGGGGACGTGAGGAATGAACAGCAGCTCTACCAGCTGAACGAATCTGATTGCTTCTCGCATCTTTCTTTACAGCAGTTCAGTCTCTTCCTCTGCTGGAACAAAGGACTCGCCTGCATCATGGCTAGAGGGTCCCATGCGCTCAGCCCCAGTCTCCCCTCCTCCCACCTCCTCCCAGAGCACAGAGTGAAAGCTAAGACCCTTTCAAATCAATCAAGTCAATTCCACATCAAACCCCCCCCCTGCCCCTCATTATTAACCCTCCTGGTTCCACAGTCTATCTAGATATTTGTGTCCTTTTTTTCTTTAGATCAGGGGCCCGTACCTTCCCTGGACACACAGACCTCCTTTACTTAACACCACACGTTCAAGGTTAGGAATTAATAGCAACATTATCATTCTCATTTCATTGATAGTTTATCATCTACAATTCAGATCTGAAGAGTACAGTAAGATTATAAAGTACAGAACCGGCAGTATAGAGTATGGTAGAGTATAGAGTCCCAGCAGTATAGACGTTAGTAAATGTATATAGAGAGAGAGAGAGTCTCATTGTAGGTTTTACTGTGATTAGTGCAGCTGTTCATGTCTTTAGTTCATCACAATGTGTAATGGGCAGCTCCTGGGGACTGTGTGTCCTTTTAACCCTTCGCTCCCAGCTTCCCCGTGCTGTGACTAGATGAGGGACACACAATGTGTAATGGGCAGCTCCTGGGGACTGTGTGTCCTTTTAACCCTTCGCTCCCAGCTTCCCCGTGCTGTGACACAGTCCAGTTGCTTCTCATTACTGATTTTCACTTTTCTTTGCAGGTGATTCTCAGTTGCTCCTTCAAGATAAAATGTCTCAGAGACCGGGGCAGGATGACCCAGAGCGTTACCTGTTTGTGGACCGCGATGTGGTCTATAACCCCACCACGCAAGCAGACTGGACTGCCAAAAAACTGGTGTGGGTGCCGTCAGAGAGACACGGCTTTGAGGCGGCAAGTATAAAGGAAGAGCGGGGAGATGAGGTGGTGGTGGAACTGGCCGAGAACGGCAAGAAAGCCATGGTAAACAAGGACGATATCCAGAAGATGAACCCACCCAAGTTCTCTAAGGTGGAGGACATGGCAGAGCTGACCTGTCTGAATGAAGCGTCCGTCCTACACAACCTCAAGGACCGGTACTACTCTGGCCTCATCTACGTGAGTACCTCCCACATTTAGCGAAATGGCCTCCCTTTATTCACACCTGTTTGTGATCTTGATATTGTGCGGTGTTTCAATTGGTTCTTTTTAACGTGACCTTCAGGCGGATCTATTTCTAATGGCCGATGTCCCGATCTTCTGTCCTACAGAACTATCCTGTGGGAATCCATTGGGGTTGAATAGTTAGCGTGGCAGGGTCAGTTGTGATGCTATAAAGGACAAGTCTACAATAAAAAAGGGCATCTTCACCCCTCCTATAAAATATACTGTAGTCCGTCCCCCAAACCCCGTTTACGCTATACATGCTCCCAGAGTTAGATATTCACCTTACAAATCCCCCATCCACCAGCGCTCGGTCCCACCTCCTCCACCCTTACATGTGCAAGCAGCAGCAGTGGAGATGCCCTTTAAACTTCCACTGAATGATGCTGATTATAATGATTTATCCCTTTCCTAACTAAACATATACCGTATATACTCGAGTATAAGCCGAGGTCCTAGGAGATGGCACATGCCATGACATGCCCACTGAGGTAAGGTGCAGTTTCCTATTATAATTACCCAGGAGGCACATGCCATGACCATGCCCATCTGGGTGAGCGGGCAGTTTCCACTTATAATTACCTAGGGGATGCCACATACCTTTACACGCCATGGGTAAGGGGCAGTTTCCATCAGTTTCATTATAAGATACGTAGGTATGGCACGTCCCCTCCCATGACCAATGACCCACTGGGTGAGAGGTTGCTGCCCACTTATTACCTGTTCCTGACGTTACCCCTTGTAATGTTCTATGTATGTATCCCTGGTATCAATGAGCACAGTCTGGGATGGAAGGTCTTGCTGGGTAAAGAAGCCCCAAAAATGCCACTGTGCTGGTATCCAGGCACATGTATGTAGCTGGGGAATGTGCCAACTGTTCCCTGCGGACTCTGATTTATTAGTGGATATATAGGTTTTGCAAGAGTTGCGACCCAGATGGCAGCCAGCTCCATTGGCCACATCCTGAGCACAGTCAGTATCCATTATGACCATTCAGATCCTCCTGCCCTGTTAACCCTTTGTTTCCTGGGTTTAATTGTCATATTAACCCCGCATAGAGAGAGAAGAGACTTTAGCTGCCCAACCCACACCTCCCTGCTTTAAAACATGTGTTACAGGGGAGGCATGCTTAACATAAACACTGCCAGACCAGGCAGGGTTTAGCGTACATTCACCCCTGCATTATACTTTTCCGTCAGGGGTTCAGGTGTGTAAATTTTCATTGATTTGGCGCCCATTTGGTAATATTATGCGGGACGAGTGAGAAATGGTGTACCAGCCAGGGATACACATATTGGCAGTGGGCGTCACATTCCCACTAGGCAGCCAAGCTTTGATCCACATAAAGTCAATCGGGCCCACTGAGTCTTGAGCTTTCACCTATTTCTCCCTTTACATAGACGATTACAGGCGCATCCTGGCACCCCTGGGCCCTCTTGGCGGACTGTCATTCTATGGTAAAGGCGTGCCAGGTGTCTATTCAGATCTGGGGACGTGAGGAATGAACAGCAGCTCTACCAGCTGAACGAATCTGATTGCTTTCCGCATCTTTCTTTACAGCAGTTCAGTCTTTCCTCTGCTGGAACAAAGACTCGCCTGCATCATGGCTAGAGGGTCCATGCGCTCGACCCAGTTCCCCTCCTCCACCTCTCCAGAGCACAGAGTTGAAAGCTAAGACCCTTTCAATCAATCAGTCAATTCCACATCAAACCCACCCCCCCTGCCCCCATATTAACTCCTGGTTAACACCTTCCCTATCCCCACGTCTATTAGAATTTGTGTCCTTTTTTTCTTAGATCACGGGCTCCGGACCTTCCTGGACACACAGACCTACTTTACTAACACCACACGTTCAAGGTAGGAATAATAGCAACATTATCATTCTCATTTCATTGATAGTTTTATATCTACAATTCAGATCTGAAGAGTACAGTAGATTATAAAGTACAGAACGGCAGTTGAGCTATGGTAGAGTATAGAGTCCAGCAGTATAGATCGTTAGTATAAATGTATATGAGAGCGAGAGACGTTTATTGTAGTTTCTGTGATTAGGCAGCGTTGTCTTAGTCATCCATATGTGTAATGGCAGCTCCTGGGGACGTGTGTCTTTTAACCCTTCGCTCCCAGCTTCACCTCCTGTGACGTGTCGATGATGGGGACACACAATGTGTTAATGGGCCCTGGGACTGTGGTCCTTTAACCTTCGCCATGCTTCCGGCTGTGACTAGATGAGGGACGGGCACACAATGTGTAATGGGCAGCTCCTCGGGATGTGTGTCCTTTAACCATTCCCCTCCCAGCCCCTTCCCGTGCTGTGACTAGATGGGGACACACAATGTGTAATGGGCAGCTCCTGGGGATGTGAGTCCTTTTAACCCTTAGCTCCCAGCTTCCCCGTGCTGTGCACTAGATGAGGGACACACAAGTGTAATGGGCATCTCCTGGGGACTGTGTGTCCTTTTAACCCTTCACTCCCAGCTTCCCAGGCTGTCTGTGACTAGATGAGGGACACACAATGTGTAATGGGCAGCTCCTGGGGACTGTGTGTCCTTTTAACCTTCGCTCCCAGCCTTCCCCGTGCTGTGACTAGATGAGGACACACAATGGTGAATGGGCAGCTCCTAGGGACTGTGTGTCTTTAACCCTTCACTCCCAGCTTCCCGTGCTGTGACTAGATGAGGGACACACAGTGTGTAATGGGCCGCTCCTGGGGACTGTGAGTCCTTTTACCCTTCGCTCCCAGCTTCCCCGTTGCTGTGACTCAGATGAGGGACACACAATGTGGAATGGGCAGCTCCTGGGGACTGTGTGTCATTTAACCCTTCACTCCAGCTTCCCCGTGCTGTGACCAGATGAGGGACACACAATGTGTAATGGGCAGCTCCTTGGGGATGTGTGTCCTTTAACCCTTCGCCCCAGCTTCCCCGCTGCTGGTGACCAGATGAGGGACACAAGCACCAATGTTATATGGGCAGCTCCTGGGGAACTGTGTGTCCTTTTAACCCTTGCCTCCCAGCTTCCCCGCTGCCGATGCTGACCAGATGAGGCACACCCCAATGGTAATGGGCAGACTCCTGGGGACTGTGTGTCCTTTTAACCCTTCGCCTCCCAGCTTCCGCCCTGCTGTGACCAGATGAGGGACACACAATGTGTAATGGGCAGCTCCTGGGACTGTGTGTCCTTTTACCTTCACTCCCAGCTTCCCGTGCTGACTGTGACTAGATGAGGACACACAATGTGTAATGGGCAGCTCCTAGGGACTGTGTGTCCTTTAACCCTTCGCTCCCAGCTTCCCCGTGCTGGACCAGATGAGGGACACACAATGTGTAATGGCAGCTCCTGGGGACTGTTTGTCCTTTTAACCCTTCGCCTCCAGCTCTCCCCGTGCTGTGACTAGATGAGGGACACACAATGTGTAATGGGCAGCTCCTGGGACTGTGTGTCCTTTTAACCCTTCGCTCAGCTTCACCGTGCTGTGACTAGATGAGGGACACACAATGTGTAATGGGCAGCTCCTGGGACTGTGTGTCCTTTTAACCCTTCGCTCCAGCTTCCCCGTGTGTGACTAGATGAGGGGACACACAATGTGTAATGGGCACAGCTCCTGGGACTGTGTGTCCTTTTAACCCTTCGCTCCAGCTTCCCCGGGCTGTGAAAGAGAGGGACACACAAATGTGTAATGGGCAGCTCCTGGGGACTGTGTGTCCTTTTAACCCTTGCTCCAGCTTCCCCGTGCTGTGACTAGATGAGGGACACACACATGTGTAATGGGACAGCTCCTGGGGACTGTGTGTCCTTTTAACCTTCGCTCCCAGCTTCCCCGTGCTGCTGTGTGACCAGATGAGGGACACACAATGTGTAATGGGCAGTCCTCCGAGGGACTGTGTGTCCTTTTAACCCTTCGCTCTCCAGCTTCCCCGTGCTGTGACTAGATGAGGGACACACAATGTGTAATGGGCAGATCTGGGGACTGTGTGTCCTTTTAAACCTGCTCCCCCCAGATTCCCGTGCTGGACAGATGAGGGACACACAATGTGTATGTAATGGGCAGCTCCTGGCGACTTGTGTCCTTTTAACCTTCGCTCCCAGCTTCCTGCTGTGACTAGATGAGGGACACACAATGTGTAATGGGAGCCTCGGGGACTGTGTGTCCTTTAACCCTTCGCTTCCCAGCTTCCCCCTGTGTGACTAGATGAGGGACACAATGTGTAATGAGCAGCTCCTGGGGACTGTGTGTCCTTTTAACCCTTCGCTCCCAGCTTCCCCGCTGTGACTAGATGAGGACACAACAATGTGTAATGGGCAGCTCCTGGGGACTGGTGTCCTTTTAACCTGCGATCCCAGCTTCCCCGTGCTGTTGACTAGATGAGGGACACACAATGTGTAATGGCAGCACCTGGGGACTGTGTGTCCTTTTAACCCTTCGACTCCCAGCTTCCCGCTGCTGTGACTAGATGAGGGACACACAATGTGTAATGGGCAGCTCCTGGGGACTGTGTGTCCTTTTAACCCCTCGCTCCCAAGCTTCCCCGTGCTTGTGATAGATGAGGGACACACAATGTGTAATGGGCAGCTCCTGGGGACTGTGTGTCCTTTTACCCTTCACTCCCAGCTCCCCGTGCTGTGACCAGATGAGGGACACACAATGTGTAATGGGCAGACTCCTGGGACTGTGTGTCCTTTTAACCCTTCGCTCCAGCTTCCCGTGCTGTGACCAGATGAGGGAACACAATGTGGTAATGGGAGCTCCTGGGGACTGTGTGTCCTTTTAACCTTCGCTCCCAGCTTCCCCGTGCGTGTGACTAGATGAGGGACACACAATGTGTAATGGGCAGCTCCTGGGGACTGGTGTCCTTTTAACCTTCGCCCCAGCTCCCCGTGCTGTGACTAGATGAGGGACACACATGTGTAACTGGGCAGCTCCTAGGGACTGTGTGTCCTTTTAACCCTTCGCCCCAGTTCCCCGTGCTGTGACCAGATGAGGGGACACACAGTGTATAATGGGCAGCTCCTGGGAATGTGTGTCCATTTTAACCTTCGCTCCCCGCTTCCCAGCTGCTGTGACCAGATGAGAGGACACAAATGGTAATGGGCAGCTCAGTGGGGACGGTGTTGTCCTTTTAACCCTTCGCTCCCAGCCTTCCCCGTGCTGTGAACAGATGAGGGACACACATGTGAATGGGCCGCTCCTGGGGGACTGTGTGTCCTTTAACCCTTCGCCCTCCCAGCTTCCCCGTGCTTGTGACTAGATGAGGGACACAAAATGTGTAATGGGCAGCTCCTAGCTCCTGGGGACTTGTGTGTCCTTTATAAACCCTTCGCTCCCAGCTTCCCCGTGCTGTGACTAGATGAGGGACACACAGTGTGTAATGGGCAGCTCCTGGGGACTGTGCTCCCAGCTTCCCCGTGCTGTGACCAGATGAGGGACACACAATGTGTAATGGGCAGCTCCTGGGGACTGTGTTGAGCTTCCAGTCACGTACTAAAATTAATCAACTAACATTGTAGCGCTAAGAAACGATGATTACAAGGCTGAACAACGCTGTATCAAACCCTGGGCCCTCTTGGCGGACTGTCATTCTATGGGTAAGGCTGCTGCCAGGTGTCTATTCAGATCTGGGGACGTGAGGAATGAACAGCAGCTCTACCAGCTGAACGAATCTGATTGCTTCCGCATCTTTCTTTACAGCAGTTCAGTCTCTTCCTCTGCTGGAACAAAGAGACTCGCCCTGCATCATGGCTAGAGGGTCCCATGCGCTCAGCCCAGTCTCTCCCCTCCTCCCACCTCCTCCAGAGCACAGAGTTGAAAGCTAAGACCCTTTCAATCAATCAGTCAATTCCACATCAAACCCCCCCCCCTGCCCCCATTATATAACCCTCCCTGGTCCACAGTCTATCTAGATATTTGTGTCCTTTTTTTCTCTTAGATCAGGGCCCGTCCTTCCACTGGACACACAGACCTCTTTACTTACACCACACGTTCAAGTAGGAATTAATAGCAACATTATCATTCTCATTTCATTGATAGTTTTATATCTACAATTCAGATCTGAAGAGTACAGTAAGATTATAAAGTACAGAACCGGCAGTTAGAGTATGGTAGAGTATAGAGTCCCGCAGTATAGATCGTTAGTAAATGTATTGAATAGAGAAGCGAGAGTTACTGCATTGTAGTTTTTACTGTGATTAGTGCAGCTGTTTGTCTTTAGTCATCACCATATGTGTAATGGGCGCTCCTGGGGACTGTGTGTCTTTTAACCCTTCGCTCCCAGCTTCCCCCGTGCTGTGACTAGTATGAGGGACACACAATGTTAATGGGCAGCTCCTGGGACTGTGTGTCCTTTAACCCTTCGCTCCTGCTTCCGTGCTGTGGACTAGATGAGGGACCACACAATGGTAATGGGCAGCTCCTGGGGACGTGTGTCCTTTTAAACCCTCCTCCCAGCTTCCCCGTGCTGTGACTAGATGAGGAGACACACATGTGTAATGGGCAGCTCCTGGGGATCTGTGAGTCCTTTTAACCCTTCGCTCCCAGCTTCCCCGTCTGTGTACGCGATGAGGGACACACAATGTGTAATGGGCATCTCCTGGGGACTGTGTGTCCTTTTAACCCTTCACTCCCAATTCCCCGTGCTTGTGACTAGATGAGGGACACACAATGTGTAATGGGCAGCTCCTGGGGACTGTGTGTCCTTTTAACCTTCGCTCCCAGCTTCCCCGTGCTGTGACTATGATGAGGACACACAATGTGTAATGGGCAGCTCCTGAGGACTGTGTGTCCTTTTAACCCTTCACTCCCAGCTTCCCCGGCTGACTAGATGAGGGACACCACAATGTGTAATGGGCAGCTCCTGGGGACTGGTGTCCTTTTAACCCTTCGCTCCCAGCTTCCCGCTTGCTGTGACCAGATGAGTGGACACACATGTGTGAATGGGCAGCTCCTGGGGATGTGTGTCCTTTTAACCCTTCGCTCCAGCTTCCCCGTGCTGTACTAGATGAGGGACACACAATGGTAATGGGCAGCTCCTGGGGATGTGTGTCCTTTTAACCCTTCGCTCCAGCTTCCCCGTGCTGTGACCAGATGAGGGACACACAATGTGTAATGGGCAGCTCCTGGGGACTGTGTGTCCTTTAAACCTTCGCTCCCAGCTTCCCCGTGCTGTGACCAGATGAGGCACACCAATGTGTAATGGGCAGCTCCTGGGGACTGTGTGTCCTTTTAACCCTTCGCTCCCAGCTTCCCGTCGTGCTGTGACCAGATGAGGGACACACAATGTGTAATGGGCAGCTCCTGGGGACTGTGTGTCCTTTTAACCCTTCACTCCCAGCTTCCCCGTGCTGTGACTAGATGAGGGACACACAATGTGTAATGGGCAGCTCCTGGGGACTGTGTGTCCTTTTAACCCTTCGCTCCCGCTCCCCGTGCTGTGACAGATGAGGGACACACAATGTGTAATGGGCAGCTCCTCGGGGACTGTGTGTCCTTTTAACCCTTCGCTCCCAGCTTCTCCCGTGCTGTGACTAGATGAGGGCCACACAATGTGTAATGGGCAGCTCCTAGGACAGTGTGTCCTTTTAACCCTTCGCTCCTCCAGCTTCCCCGTGCTGTGACTAGATGAGGGACACACAATGTGTAATGGGCAGCATCGAGGGATGTGTGTCCTTTTAACCCTTCGCTCCAGCTTCCCCGTCTGTGACTAGATGAGGGGACACACAATGGTGTAATGGGCAGCCAGCTCCGGGGACTGTGTGTCCTTTTAACCCTTCGCTCCCAGATCCCCGTGCTGTGACTAGATGAGGGACACACAATGTGTAATGGGCAGCTCCTGGGGACTGTGTGTCCTTTTAACCCTTCGCTCCCAGCTTCCCCGTGCTGTGACTAGATGAGGGACACACAATGTGTAATGGGCAGCTCCTGGGACTGTGTGTCCTTTTAACCCCCCTTCACTCCCCACTTCCCCTGTGCTTGTGACAGATGAGGGACACACAATGTGAATGGGCAGCTCCTGGGGACTGTGTGTCCTTTTAAACACCAACCCTTACCCTCGTCCCAGCTTCCCGTGCTGTGACTAGATGAGGGACACACAATGTGTAATGGGCAGCTCCTGGGGACTGTGTGTCTTTCCCTCGCTCCTGCTTAAAACCACCGTGCTGTGACTAGATGAGGGACACACAATGTGTAATGGGCAGCTCCTGGCGACTTGTTTCCTTTTAACCCTTCGACTCCCAGCTTCCCGTGCTGTGACTAGATGAGGGAACACACAATGTGTAATGGGCAGCTCCTGGGGACTGTGTGTCCTTTTAACCCTTCACCCCAGCTTCCCCCCGTGCTGTGACTAGATGAGGGACACACAATGTGTAATGGCAGCTCCTGGGGCTGTGTGTCCTTTTAACCTTCGCTCCAGCTTCCCCTGCTGTGACTAGATGAGGGACACACAATGTGTAATGGCAGCTCCTGGGGACTGTGTGTCCTTTTAACCTTCGCTCCAGCTTCCCCGTGCTGTGACTAGATGAGGGACACACAATGTGTAATGGGCACCTGGGGACTGTGTGTCCTTTTAACCCTTCCTCCCAGCTTCCCCTGCTGTGACTAGATGAGGGACACACAATGTGTAATGGGCAGCCCTGGGACTTGTGTCCTTTTAACCCTCGCTCCCGCTTCCCCGTGCTGTGACAGATGAGGGACACACAATGTGTAATGGGCAGCTCCTGGGGACTGTGTGTCCTTTTAACCCTTCACTCCCAGCTTCCCGTGCTGTGACCAGATGAGGGACACACAATGTGTAATGGGCAGCTCCTGGGGACTGTGTGTCCTTTTAACCCTTCGCTCCAGCTTCCCCGTGCTGTGACCAGATGAGGGACACAATGTGTAATGGGCAGTCCTGGGGACTGTGTGTCCTTTTAACCCTCGCTCCCAGCTTCCCCGTGCTGTGACTAGATGAGGGACACACAATGTGTAATGGGCAGCTCCTGGGACTGTGTGTCCTTTTAACCCTTCGCTCCATCTTCCTCCCGTGCTGTGACTAGATGAGGGACACACAGTGTGTAATGGGCAGCTCCTGGGGACTGTGAGTCCTTTTAACCCTTCGCTCCCAGCTTCCCCGTGCTGTGACCAGATGAGGGACACACAGTGTATAATGGGCAGCTCCTGGGGACTGTGTGTCCTTTTAACCCTTCGCTCCCAGCTTCCCCGTGCTGTGACCAGATGAGGGACACACAATGTGTAATGGGCAGCTCCTGGGGACTGTGTGTCCTTTTAACCCTTCGCTCCCAGCTTCCCCGTGCTGTGACCAGATGAGGGACACACAGTGTGTAATGGGCAGCTCCTGGGGACTGTGTGTCCTTTTAACCCTTCCGCTCCCAGCTTCCCCGTGCTGTGACTAGATGAGGGACACACAATGTGTACTGGGCAGCTCCTGGGACTGTGTGTCCTTTTAACCCTTCGCTCCCAGCTTCCCCGTGCTGTGACTAGATGAGGGACACACATGTTTAATGGGCAGCTCCTGGGGACTGTGTGTCCTTTTAACCTTCGCTCCCAGCTTCCCCGTGCTGTGACCAGATAGGGACACACAATGTGTAATGGGCAGCTCCTGGGGACTGTGGTGTCCTTTTAACCCTTCGCTCCCAGCTTCCCCGTGCTGTACTAGATGAGGGACACCCAATGTGTAATGGGCAGCTCCTGGGACTGTGCTGTGTGTCCTTTTAACCCTTCGCTCCCAGCTTCCCCGTGCTGTGACACAGTCCAGTTGCTTCTCATTACTGATTTTCACTTTTCTTTGCAGGTGATTCTCAGTTGCTCCTTCAAGATAAAATGTCTCAGAGACCGGGGCAGGATGACCCAGAGCGTTACCTGTTTGTGGACCGCGATGTGGTCTATAACCCCACCACGCAAGCAGACTGGACTGCCAAAAAACTGGTGTGGGTGCCGTCAGAGAGACACGGCTTTGAGGCGGCAAGTATAAAGGAAGAGCGGGGAGATGAGGTGGTGGTGGAACTGGCCGAGAACGGCAAGAAAGCCATGGTAAACAAGGACGATATCCAGAAGATGAACCCACCCAAGTTCTCTAAGGTGGAGGACATGGCAGAGCTGACCTGTCTGAATGAAGCGTCCGTCCTACACAACCTCAAGGACCGGTACTACTCTGGCCTCATCTACGTGAGTACCTCCCACATTTAGCGAAATGGCCTCCCTTTATTCACACCTGTTTGTGATCTTGATATTGTGCGGTGTTTCAATTGGTTCTTTTTAACGTGACCTTCAGGCGGATCTATTTCTAATGGCCGATGTCCCGATCTTCTGTCCTACAGAACTATCCTGTGGGAATCCATTGGGGTTGAATAGTTAGCGTGGCAGGGTCAGTTGTGATGCTATAAAGGACAAGTCTACAATAAAAAAGGGCATCTTCACCCCTCCTATAAAATATACTGTAGTCCGTCCCCCAAACCCCGTTTACGCTATACATGCTCCCAGAGTTAGATATTCACCTTACAAATCCCCCATCCACCAGCGCTCGGTCCCACCTCCTCCACCCTTACATGTGCAAGCAGCAGCAGTGGAGATGCCCTTTAAACTTCCACTGAATGATGCTGATTATAATGATTTATCCCTTTCCTAACTAAACATATACCGTATATACTCGAGTATAAGCCGAGGTTTTTTGAAAATGCTACTAAAAAACTGACCTCGGCTTATACTCGGATCACGGCCAAAAAAGTAAGAAGAAGCCTGGAGACTTCCCAGTAACGCCCTGCATAAGGATCGGACATCAGGAGAGATGCGGTAGGACCTTCATTTAGCTGCATAGGGAGAGAGGTAGGACCAGTCCGGACTACAGTGTGACGTGGGTAAATGGGACCTGCACAGGCGCGGCAAAAGTTACGCGACTCCTTTTGCCCGATAATGGAGGAGCAAGGAAGGAGTCAGTCCTTGTCAGTGGGACTGGTAAGCCTTCTTCTTTGGGGGGTCTTTGATTAAATTACCGGTACCAGGAAGCAATGCTCTCTCTCTATATAATATATTATTATTATAATAAGCTCTCGCCCTTACATTTACTTGAAATGCTCCTGGGACAACCTGGAGTGCTTTGTGGGCAGAAGCATTTTTTTTTGCTTGAACTTTACACTACAGGTGTTTAGAAACTACAACTCCCAGCAAACTAAGCATGCTGGGAGTTGTAGTTTCCAAACATCTGGCGTGCCAAGGAAATGGAGGCTAAAGTACTGGATTTGGCTGTTTTGGTACTTATTGGATCTACTGTATGAGATTACTATGTGAATTCTGCTGTCCATTTTAAAGGGCAACTAATGCCGTAAAACAATACAGGATCAGGAGAATGAAAATACTGCCTTTTTTGATTCTGTATTGTTTTGATACTTTAGTTGCCCTTTAGATGGATAGCAGAATTCCCATACAGTAGTCCCATATAGTAATAGCCAAATCCAGTATGGATATTACTGTATGGGACTACTGTATGGGAATTCTGCTGTCCGTTTAAAGGGCAACTAAAGCCTCAACTTCAGAATCAGAAGGCAGTAGTGTTAATATTTTCTACCTCGACTTATACTTGAATCAAACATGTTTTCCTATTTTTTCAGGCAAAAATAGGTACCTCAGCTTATACTCGGGTCGGCTTGTACTCGAGTATATACGGTACTTAATCCCCCAGGTTTTATTCTCCCTTCGTTTGAGTACAGGGAGTTACGAGGTATCTTATTGGAGAATCGCACTGAGCATGTCTGTGATCACTGAGCTATAGGGAGGGGCAATAACTGCCGAGGTCTTCGTACTGTAATGTTTCTCTATGTATCTTTGGTTACAGATTACATAGACAGACAAGCAATATGTCATTTTAATCAGCAATTTCTGTGCTGTAAGTTGGTGGAAATATGTATTGTGCTGGATTTATCATTTAACATGTTGTAGAATAATTAGGGGTGGATGACAGTTAGGTGAAGGCCACACTGCTGTGTTTTCTCGCACGTTTGCGGTCCGTTCGCACTTGAGAATCATTGTGTGGATCACATCACAAACGGACAGGGACGCTTACCCGCTGTTATTGCCCTAGTTCCCTTAATGCATTTGCCCTTTGCTCCAATACGTTGTGTTAATCGTCTGTTTATGGTCTTTATGTCAGGGAAAACGTGTTTTAGTTATTCAAAGATTCCTGCCAGGCCGATCACCCCTGACGTCAGATCAAGGGCCACAGTGTTTGTGTGTAATGTCTAATCATAGTGCATTGTGGTCTGAATCACTTTATAGCGCGTGACCCGGGAATGAGCCAAACGTGGTGCCAAGTCTTTTCTCATTCCCGTGGTATTTTCTGTGACCCTTTTAGAGATGATGTAGTGAGACTGAGGATTTCAATGTTGCTTATCACTCGCCTTTCTGTGTCATTCATTCCAGAGATAACACAGGAAAGAGGGGCTGTCCAATCAGATACTTACTCTACCTACACCTTATCTCCTATTGGTTTTCCAATCAGTGTGAAACCTTCTGGTTAAACCTACACCAAGTGCAATTGGTTGGGGATCCGTTTGCCTCTCCCAGTAGGCCATAGGACTAGAGAGAGGCACCGTAGGTCTTCTCAGTCGGTTGACTTTAGAGACCTTTCCAAATTTGCCTCCCTTTCTGCTCCCAGCTGCCCCCAGGAAATCTTAAAGACCCAGGCAATCCGCCACAGACGTGCTACATTAATAAATCAATACATACATCTTTATCTGATTAGTGAGCCCGATAGGTTAATAGAAACCAGGACTGATTGGCATTACAGTGTCACCTGCTGCCAGCTGTGCCAGTTAATCCTCCTCTCATTCCTTACTGCACAGTCACCGTCTGACTCGGGCTGAATCACTAGCAAACGCCTGTTCCCCTTTAATACGAGACTGAGAGCCATGGCTATCCTGCCCTGTGCCGTGGCCAATACAAATTTATCAGTGAATTGTCAGTAAATCATTCACCTGGAGACGCAAATCACATGATCACTTAGGGATTGGCCCCGCTCACCCACTTGGTCTGTGTTATTGTATCAACACATGAACCTGTTCTGCTAATAGTATTGGCATCCCACGTGGCTGCAGGTAATGGCCGGCCACTCACCTAGTTATGATCAGTGTACCCTAAAAAGGTAAAAGGACACAGAGGAAGTTATACAGGGAACTCTGGGTACCACTCATGTATTATAAGGGATAATGTACCCTACTGTAAATTATAAGGATAGTAGAAGTCACTGAGGGTTCTGTGTCTATATAAAGGTACAAGGACACAGTCTAGAGTTATACAGGGAACTCTGGGTACCACTCATGTATTATAAGGGATATGTATCCCTACTGTAAATTATAAGGATATTAGAAGTCACTGAGGAGAGTTCTGTGCATATAAAGGTACAAGGAACAGACTGAGTAACAGGGAACTCGGGTACCCCTCAGTTATAAGGGATAATGTAACCCCTAGTAAATTATATGGATATTACGAAGTCACTGGGGAGTTCTGGTTATATAAAGGTACAAGGACACAGGGTGAGTTATACAGGGAACTCTGGGTACCACTCAATGTATTATAAGGGATATTGTATCCTCTACTGTAAATTATAAGGATATTAGAAGTCACTGAGGAGTTCTGTGTCTACATAAAGGTACAAGGACACAGACTGAGTTATACAGGGAACTCTGGGTACCACTCATGTATTATAAGGATAATGTACCCTACTGTAAATTATAAGGATATAGAAGTCACTGAGGAGTTCTGTGTCATATGTAAAGGTACAAGGACACAGACTGAGTTATACAGGGAATCTGGGTACCACTCATGTATTATAAGGGATATGTATCCCGTACTGTAATTATAAGGATATTAGAGTCACATGAGGAATTCTGTGTCTATATAAAGGTATAAGGACACAGACTGAGTTATACAGGGAAACTTGGGTACCACTCATGTATTATAAGGATAATGTATCCCCTACTGTAAATATAAGGATATTAGAAGTCACTGAGGAAGTTCTGTGTCTATATAAAGGTACAAGGACACAGACTGGGTTATACAGGAACTCTGGGTACCACTCATGCATTATAAGGGATAAGTGTCCCCTACTGTAAATTATAAGGATATTAGAAGTCACTGAGGAGTTCTGTGTCTATATAAAAGGTACATGGACACAGACTGAGTTATGCAGGGGACTCTGGGTACCACTCATGTATTTAAGGTAATGTATCCCATACTGTAAATTAAGGATATTAGAAGTCACGGAGGAGTTGTGTCTATATAAAGGTACAAGGACACAGACTGAGTTATACAGGAGAATTGGGTACCACTCATGTATTATAAGGGAATAATATATCCCTACTGTAAATTATAAGGATATTAGAAGTTACTGAGGAGTTCGTGTCTGTGTCTAATAAAGGTACAAGGACACAGACTGAGTTATACAGGGAACTCTGGGTACCACTCATGTATTATAAGGGATAATGTATCCCCTACTGTAAATTATAAGGATTTAGAAGTCACTGAGGAGTTCTGTGTCATATAAAGGTACAAGGACACAGACTGAGTTATACAGAGAGTCTGGGTACCAACCATGTATTATAAGGATAATGTATCCCTACTGTAATTATTTAAGGATATTAGAAGTCACTGAGGAGTTCTGTGTCTATATAAAGGTACAAGGACACAGACTGAGTTATACAGGGAACTGGGTACCACTCATGTAGTTATATGGATAATGTATCCCCTACTGTAAATTATAAGGATATTAGAAGTCACTGAGGGGTTCTGTGTATATAAAGGTACAAGGAACAGACTGAGTATACAGGGAACTCTGGGTACCACTCGTGTATTAAAGGGATAATGTATCCCCTACTGTAAATTATAAGGATATTAGAAGTCACTGAGGAGTTCTGTGTCTATATAAAGGTACAAGGACACAGACTGAGTTATACAGGGAACTCTGGGTTACCACTCATGTATTATAAGGGATAATGTATCCCCTACTGTAAATTATAAGGATATTAGAAGTCACTGAGGAGTTCTGTGTCTATATAAAGGTACAAGGACACAGACTGAGTATACATGGAACTTGGGTACCACTCATGTATTATAAGGAAATGTATCCCTACGGTAAATTATAAGGATATGTAGAAGTCACTGAGGAGGTTCTGTGTCACATATAAAGGTACAAGGACACAGACTGAGTTATACAGGGAACTGCGGTACCAATCATGTATTATAAGGGATGTGTATCCCCTACTGTAAATTTATAAGAGATATGATATTAGAAGTCACTGAGGAGTTTGTGTCTATATAAAGGTACAAGGCACAGACTGAGTTATACAGGGAACTCTGGGTACCAAGTCATAATGTACAGTAGGGACACATTATCCCTTATAATTACATGAGTGGTACCAGAGTTCCATTGAAATCCACTCTGTGTCCTTGTACCTTTATATAGACACAGACTCCTCAGTGACTTCTAATTCCTTAGTATTATAAGGGATACATTGTATCTCCTACTGTAAATTATAAGGATATTAGAAGTCACTGAGGAGTTCTGTGCTATATAAAGGTACAAGGACAACAGACTGAGTTATACAGGGAACTCTGGGTCACCAACTCAGATGATAAGGGATAATGTCCCCCTACGTAAATTATAAGGATATTAGAAGTCACTGAGGAGTCGTGTCTATATAAAGTACAAGGACAACAGCTGAGTTATAAGGGAATCTGGGTTACACCATGTATTATAAGGGTAATCCAAAATACAATTTTACATTATTCTACAACCCACACCCTCCTTTCCCCCTCCCTCTGCGCTGCCGATCAGAATTACACAGACACTCCCTCTCTGCCCAGTCTCGCCTATTATGTTTTGGCTTTGTACCGTGTAGTCGGTGTTGTAGCGCGTTGGTGGATCAGGTATGGTAGGTTGGAGAAGCCAGTAATATTTTATTCATTATAACATTTATAATTTTACAAGTTTGTATCATATAAAGATGTGAGAGTGGAAACACCCACTGTGGATGGTGTGATAGCTCCCATCGCTGTGCTGGAGGTTTGTTCTTAGTTCCTGATGACCAAGTCCCCATAAGTCCAGTGATCTACACAGAAGCAGAGGATTAGCCAGTCCGTCCGTCATCCTTCTTTCCCGTCTGTGACTTCCATTAAGGTTAATAACCTGGACCATCTCTCTGTAAAAGTCACTATAGGTCCTTGTGTAATAACCTGTTGGTATTAACCATCAGATGTTGGCGAATAAAATGCCGATTGTCTGATGATGATTATTAGAATTGTTTGCACTGTAATCCCATGGGGCGTGTAATAAGGATGATATCATAAAGGGGTCTTCTTCTTCTCCGGACATCCGTCACTCTGCTAAGCCATTGTATGACATGGTCCTGGGTCATTGTTTCTCTCCCCACCCCCCTGATGAATATTGGTACTGAATAGCAAACTTCTCTTCCATGTCCCATTTTTAGATCTCCCACCTACTCCATGTAATAAACCCTGGTGAGACCCTGGTAATATGCTACATGGAACGTAATAAAGATGGAACAATTAACGAAATTAGTACAAGCCACCTTTCCTTTTATGCCCCTGCAAGGAGGGTTAAATACAGAATCATTGGCCCAGAGCGCCCAACTTACGAAACCGTTGGTAGAACAAATGTCACCTGTAAGTAAAAATGGATTCAGTGCTTGTCACCCCCGTGCTAAAGCTGCCCACTGTGATTGTCCTTGTGTGAACCTAGTGGTGGTTAGCCCACAGGCACCCTAGTTAATGTTAAATGCTTTTGTTTAAAGCCTTTGAATAACTATATAAGGAGCAGAAAATTACTTTAAAGGGGAACTGAACCCGAATCTTTGATCACCATATGTAACTAGAATTCTACTCACATGTAAGTCTATGAAAGATATCGGATGAGACAGCCAAAGGAGAACTAAATCTCTCACAAACAGCCTTTGCACCACACTTTGTACTGGACTGTAACATCATTAGATAGAGGCTTCTTGTGGGCCTAGGACCTATTAGGAAAATATTTATGCATTTGCAGTTAGGTTAAACAAAAGCCGTTTTAAATGAGCCCTGGATCACATATCTAGATGCAACCTGTGCAAAGTTTTATTGTTCTACTTCCAGCAGCTTGTAGTCATGTAACCAGCAAAAATCTCTGTCTGAATGATCACCATGCCTCCTCAACTGTCAATCTTTTTTCTGGCCAATAGCCACGGTCCTCTTGCTTTTCTTGATGTTAATAGGTGCATGTGTTGTGTGTGTGTGTGCGTGTGTGTGGTGTGTGTGTGTGGAGTTATGTCGCGTCAGCTTTAAGGAGGAGCACAGATTGACTGTCACTTGTTGTGTCAAAGTCATGAAATAAGAAGACAAATTCGGAATTGTTGTGAGACGCAAAGGCATTGATAAATCCGTGGTGCGTGCGGTGAGACTGGATGGGCTGGCACATTAATAAAGTAAATATCTAAAAAAGCCAAAAGAAATGGTATGAGTGAGACTCAGTGAAGGCAAAAGTGCTTGATCTTCTGATTAAAAGATGTTTAAGGCTTTACTTGTCTTTAAGTTTTTTTTTTTTAGAACTGGTTTGATCCCAGGAACACGGCAAGTCTCCTACAGAGCAAATACCATTCCAGTTCACAGTGACTAGACTTGGGCTTGTGTGAAAGGGTTAAAAAACAGACCAAAAGATCTTTATCTCTCCTCCATCCACCCACAACCAAGGTTCCTTCCTCAGTAGCCACAGTTTGGTTGAATGAGGTTTCTTACTTCTCCCAGGACTGCAGAATCACAGGTTATTCCAAACATTCCGTGTACGGGCCTGAGCTGGATCCACTTCCTGAACAGGGACCCAATGAATGACATTTAAAGGGCATGTCCACCTTAAAATAAAAAAACTGGTGACTTCTGGTTATCTGTCTGCAACCCCAACAGCTATTATACAAACCAATCAAGGCTATGTTCACACTAACACAGATGTATAAAAAAATGCACAGTGTTAGCCGTCAGCCCTCCAGTTGACCAGACAGTGTTAGGTCAGCCCTCCGGTACGGACCAGACAATGTTAGGTCAGCCCTCCAGTTGACCAGACAGTGTTAGGTCAGCCCTCCAGTTGACCAGACAGTGTTAGGTCAGCCTCACCCAGTGACCAGACAGTGTTAGGGTCAGCCCTCCAGTTCACCAGACAGTGTTAGTCAGCCCTCCAGTTGACCAGACAGTGTTAGGTCAGCACTACAGTTGACCAGACGTAGGTTAGGTTAGCCCTCCAGTTGACCAGACCATGTGGCTGAACAGTGACTTGTAAACGGAGGACTAACCTAACAGTGCTGGGAAACCGACATATGTATGTATGCCCCATGGAGGGTAGTTATATATGTGCAAAACAGAGTGCTCCAAGCAGAAACTGGAATATACAAGTTTGCCCACAGTGTGACTGGCACAATCAAGTTTGTCACGGTGTAAAGGATATACAAGGTGCCCACAGCACTGACTGGTACACACAAAGGTGCCCACACGCGTGACTGGTACATACAAGTCTGCCCACAGTGGTGACTGATACATACAAAGTCCCCCTCCTATTCTGCTAATAGTATTGGCATCCCACGTGGCTGCAGGTAATGGCCGGCCACTCACCTAGTTATGATCAGTGTACCCTAAAAAGGTACAAGGACACAGAGGAAGTTATACAGGGAACTCTGGGTACCACTCATGTATTATAAGGGATAATGTATCCCCTACTGTAAATTATAAGGATATTAGAAGTCACTGAGGAGTTCTGTGTCTAGGGAGTTCTGTGTTATATAAAGGTACAAGGACACGACTGAGTTATACAGGGAACTCTGGGTACCACATATGTATTATAAGAGGATAATGTATCCCCTACTGTAAATTATAAGGATATTAGAAGTCACTGAGGGTTCTGTGTCTATATAAGGTACAAGGACACCGACTGAATTATACAGGGAACTCTGGTACCACTCATGTTATAAGGGATAATGTATCCCCTACTGTAAATTATAAGGATATTTAGAAGTCACTGAGGAGTTCTGTGTCTATATAAGGTACAAGGACACAGACTGAGTTATACAGGGAACTCTGGGTACCACTCATGTATTATAAGGATAATGTACCTCTACTGTAAATATAAGGATATTAGAAGTCACTGAGGAGTTCTGTGTATATAAAGGTACAAGGACACAGACTGAGTTATATAGGGAAACTCTGGGTAACACTCATGTATTATAAGGTATAATGTATCCCTACTGTAAATTATAGGATATTAGAAGTCACTGAGGAGTTTGTGTCCATATAAAGGTACAAGGACACAGACTGAGTATACAGGGAACACTGGGTACCACTCTGTATTATAAGGGATAATGTATCCCTACTGTAAATTATAAGGATATTAGAAGTCACTGAGGAGTTTTGTGTTATATAAAAGTACAAGGACACAGACTGAGTTATCAGGGAACTCTGGGTACCAATAGTATTATAAGGTAATGTATCCTACTGTAAATTATAAGGATATTAGAAGTCACTGAGGAGTTGTGTCTATATAAAGGTACAGGAACAGACTGAGTTATACAGGGAACTCTGGGTACCACTCTGTATTATAAGGGAAATGTATCCCCTACTGTAAATTATAAGGATATTAGAAGTCACTGAGGAGTTTGTGTCTATAAAAGGTACAGGACACAGACTGAGTTATACAGGGAACTCTGGGTACCACTCATGTATTAAGGGATAATGGATCCCTACTGTAAATTATAAGGATATTAGAAAGTCACTAGAGTTGAGTTCTGTGTCTATATAAAGGTACAAGGACACAGACTGAGTTATACAGGGAACTCTGGGTACCACTCATGTATTATAAGGATAATGTATCCCCTACTGTAAATTATAAGGATATTAGAAGTCACTGAGGAGTTCTGTGTCTATATAAAGGTACAAGGCCAGACTGAGTTATACAGGGAACTCTGGGTACCACTCATGTATTATAAGGGAAAGTATCCTACTGTAAATATAAGGATATTAGAAGTCACTGAGGAGTTCTGTGTCTATATAAAGGTACAAGGACACAGACTGAATTATACAGGGAACTCTGGGTACCACTCATGTATATAAGGGATAATGTATCCCCTACTGTAAATTATAAGGATATTAGAAGTCAGAGGAGTTCTGTGTCTATATAAAGGTCAAGGACACAGACTGAGTTAATAGGGAAATCTGGGTACCACTCATGTATTATAAGGATAATGTATCCCTACTGTAAATTATAAGGATATTAGAAGTCACTGAGGAGTTCTGTGTCTATATAAAGGTACAAGGACACAGACTGAGTTATACAGGGAACCTGGGTAACACTCTGTATTTAAGGGATAATGTATCCCCTACTGTAAATTTAAGGTATTAGAAGTCACTGAGGAGTTTGTGTCTATATAAAGTACAAGGACACAGACTGAGTTATACAGGGAACTCTGGGTACCAATCATGTATTATAAGGATAATGTATCCCTACGAATTATAAGGATATTAGAAGTCACTGAGAGTTCTTGTTATTAAAGTACAAGGACACAGATGAGTTATACAGGGAACTCTGGGTACCACTCATGTATATATGGGATAATGTATCCCCTACTGTAAATTATAAGGATATTGAAGTCATGAGGAGTTCTGGTCTATATAAAGGTACAGGACACAGACTGAGTTATACAGGGAAATCTGGGTACCACTCATGTTTATAGGGATAATGTATCCCTACTGTAAATTATAAGGATATAGAAGTCACTAGGAGTTCTGTCTATGGAATAGGATAGTTACATTGTATCAAGTCTATATAGCTGGTGGAATATGTTATTGTTACATTGTGTCTAGTCTATGTATAGACTTAGGATGTTATAGTTACATTGTATCAAGTCTACATAGCTGGTGGAATAGGAGAGCTATATTGTATCAAGTCTATATAGCTGGTAGAATATGTTATTGTTACATTGTGTCAAGTCTATGTGTAGACTTAGGATGTTATAGTTACATTGTATCAAGTCTATGTAGCTGGTGGAATAGGATATTACATTGTATCAAGTCTATGTAGCTGTGGAATAGGATGTTATATAGGATTTGTGCAGTGCAGTAGGTAGATTTTTGTATGTCACACACACACACACACACACACACACACACACACACAGTTTACAACCCCCCCCCCCTTGGTAAAGGTGTTGCTGTTGCACACATGTGGGGTATTTCTCTCTCACACACACAAACACACAGTGCACAGCTGCCTGCCAGGGAGACCACACATCAGGGGTTAAGTTAGTAAGTGTGCATGGAGGACTGAAGACCCTTTAAATCTGGGTGTCATTATCTACACACATGTTCGTCTTCAGTAACCCTTTCAGTGTTGATCTCCTAGGAGGTAAAATAGCACTACATTTGTATGTATGTAAGTATATGTTTTCACTTGAGGAAATAATTATTTGGAATCACAGATTGTTAAGGGGCTTTGGAAACCAGAACTTTAGGTCCATTCCCTGTGATTAATGTACTTATTGGGCTACACTGGACTTTCTATCATCACAAAGAATGTGGGACTTTGGGACAATGAAACTTCATTTTTACTGTATCCAAATGCTGATCACATACCAGTCCAGTCACTACAGATTATACATGTATCCCTGTACAGACTGAGTTATACTCATGTATTATAAAGGATAATGTATCCTCTACTGTAAATTATAAGGATATTAGAAGTCACTGAGGAGTTCTGTGTCTATATAAAGGTACAAGGACACAGACTGAGTTATACAGGAAACTCTGGGTACCACTCATGTATTATAAGGGATAATGTATCCCCAACTGTAAATTATAAGGATATAAGAAGTCACTGAGGAGTTCTGTGTCTATATAAAGGTACAAGGACACAGACTGAGTTATACAGAGAACTCTGGGTACCACTCATGTATTATAAGGGATAATGTATCCCCTACTGTAAATTATAAGGATATTAGAAGTCACTGAGGAGTTATGTGTCTATATAAAGGTACAAGGACACAGACTGAGTTATACAGGGAACTCTGGGTACCACTCATGTATTATAAGGGATAATGTATCCCCTACTGTAAATTATAAGGATATTAGAAGTCACTGAAGAATTTTGTCTATTACAGTACAAGGTCGTGGAACTCTGTGGGGACTTTCAATATCCATATAATTTACAATTTACATTATTCATTACAATCCACACCCCTCCTTTTCCCCCTCCCTCTGCGCTGCCGATCAGAATTACACAGACACTCCCTCTCCTGCCAGTCTCGCCTTATTATGTTTTGGCTTTGTACCGTGTAGTTTTGTAGCGCGTTGGTGGATCAGGTATGGTAGGTTGGAGAAGCAGTAATATTTTATCATTATAACATTATAATTTACAGTTTGTATCCATATAAAGATGTGAGAGTGGAACACACACTGTGGATGGTGTGATAGCTCCATCTGCTGTGCTGGAGGTTTGCTTAGTTCCTGATGACCAAGTCCCCATAAGTCCAGTGATCTACACAGAAGCAGAGGATTAGCAGTCCGTCCGTCATCCTTCTATTCCCGTCTGTGACTTCCATTAAGGTTAATAACCTGGACCATCTCTCTGTAAAAGTCACTATAGGTCCTTGTGTAATAACCTGTGGTATTAACCAATCAGATGTTGGCAATAAAATGCCGATTGTCTGATGATGATTATTAGAATTGTTTGCACTGTATATCCCATGGGGCTGTAATAAGGATGATATCATAAAGGGGTCTTCTTCCTTCTCCGGACATCCGTCACTCTGCTAAGCCATTGTATGACATGGTCCTGGGTCATTGTTTCTCTCCCCACCCCCCTGATATATTGTGTACTGAATAGCAAACTTCCTCTTCCATGTCCCATTTTTAGATCTCCCACCTACTCCATGTAATAAACCCTGGTGAGACCCTGTGTAATCTGCTACATGGAACGTAATAAAGATGGAACTAATTAACGAAATTAGTACAAAGCCCACCTTTCCTTTTATGCCCCCTGCAAGGAGGGTTAAATACAGAATCATTGGCCCAGAGCCACAACTTACGAAACCGGTAGAACAAATGTCACCTGTAAGAAAATGGATTCAGTGCTTGTCACCCCCGTGCTAAAGCTGCCACTGTGATTGTCCTTTGTGTGCACCTAGTGGTGGTTCAGCCCACAGGCCCCTAGTTAATGTTAAATGCTTTTGTTTAAAGCCTTTAATATATCTATATAAGGAGCAGAAAATTACTTTAAAGGGGAACTGAACCCGAATCTTTGATCACCAATGTAACTAGAATTTACTCACATGTAATGTCTATGAAGAATTGGATGAGACAGCCAAAGGAGAACTAAATCTCTCCAAACAGCCTTTTGCACCTACATTCCTTGTACTGGACTGTAACATCATTAGATAGAGGCTTCTTGTGGGCAGTGACCTATTAGGAAAATTCATTTATGCATTTGCAGTTAGGGTTAAACAAAAGCCGTTTTAAATGAGCCCTGGATCACATATCTAGATGCAACCTGTGCAAAGTTTTATTGCTTCCTACTTCCAGCAGCTTGTAGTCATGTAACCAGCAAAAATCTCTGTCTGAATTGATCACCATGCCTCCTCAACTGTCAATCTTTTTTCTGGCCAATAGCATCGGTCCCTCTTGCTTTTCTTTGATGTTTAATAGGTGTGTGTGTGTGTGCGTGTGTGTGTGTGTGAGTTTATGGTCAGCTTTAAGGAGGAGCAGATTGACTTGTCACTTTGTTGTCTGTCAAAGTCATGAAATAAAGAAGACAAATTCGGAATTGTTGTGAGACGCAAAGGCATTGATAAATCCGTGGTGCGGGTGAGACTGGATGGGACTGGCACATTAATAAAGTAAATATCTAAAACAGCCAAAAGAAAATGGCTGGTGAGACTCAGTGAAGTCAAAAGTGCTTGATCTTCTGATTAAAAGATGTTTAAAGGCTTTACTTGTCCTTTAAAGTTTTTTTTTTTTTTAGAACCTTGGTTTGATCCCAGGAACATCGGCAAGTCTCCTACAGAGCAAATCCATTTCCAGTTCACAGTGACTTAGACTTGGGCTGTAGTGAAAGGGTTAAAAAAAGACCCAAAAGATCTTTTATCTCTCCATTCCCACCCACAACCAAGGTTCCTTCCTCAGTAGCCACAGTTTGGTTGAATGAGGTTTCTTACTTCCTCCCAGGACTGCAGAATCACATGTTATTCCATAACATTCCGTGTACGTGGCCTGAGCTGGATCCACTTCCTGAACAGGGACCAATGAATGACATTTAAAGGGCATGTCCACCCTTAAAATAAAAAAACTGGTGACTTCTCGGTTATCTGTCTGCAACCCCAACAGCCATTTATACAAACCAATCAAGGCTATGTTCACACTAACAGATGTATAAAAAATGCACAGTGTTAGGTCAGCCCTCCAGTTGACCAGACAGTGTTAGGTCAGCCCTCCGGTTGACCAGACAATGTTAGGTCAGCCCTCCAGTTGACCAGACAGTGTTAGGTCAGCCCTCCAGTTCACCAGACAGTGTTAGGTCAGCCCTCCAGTTGACCAGACAGTGTTAGGTCAGCCCTCCAGTGACCAGACAGTGGTTAGGTTAGCCTCCTAGTGACCAGACCACCAGACAGTGTTAGGTCAGCCCTCCAGTTGACCAGACAGTGTTAGGTCAGCCCTCCAGTTGACCAGACAGTGTTAGGTTAGCCCTCCAGTTGACCAGACCATGTTGGCTGAACAGTGACTTGTAAACTGGAGGACTAACCTAACAGTGCCTGGGAAACCGACATATGTATGTATGCCACATGGAGGGTAGTTATATATGTGCAAAACAGAGTGCTCCCAAGCAGAAACTGGCATATACAAGTTTGCCCACAGTGTGACTGGCACAATCAAGTTTGTCCACGGTGTAATAGGTATATACAAGGTTGCCCACAGCATGACTGGTACACACAAATGTGCCCACAGCGTGACTGGTACATACAAGTCTGCCCACAGTGTGACTGATACATACAAGTCCCTCCTAGACCTAAAGTGTACTAATGGCAGTGACGTGTAGACTAAAGGTACAATGGCAGTGACGTGTATGGGTTCTAGTTTCTGCATGTTTCTTCATCAGTCCCTCCTAGACCCAAAGGTGTAAAAGGCAGTGACGTGTTTATGGGTCAGTCCTCCTAGACCCAGTGTACTAATGGCAGTGACGTGTATATGGGTCAGTCCCCTCCAGACCCAAAGTGTACTAATGGCTGTGACGTGTTATGGGTCAGTCCTCCTAGACCCAAAGTGTTACTAATGGCAGTGACGTGTATATGGGTCAGTCCCTCCTAGACCCAAAGTGTACTAATGGCAGTGACGTGTTTATGGGTCAGTCCCTCCTAGACCCAAAGTGACTAATGGCAGTGACGTGTATAGGGTCAGTCCTCCTAGACCCAAAGTTACATGGCAGTGACGTTATATGGGTCAGTCCCTCTAGACCCAAAGTTACTAATGGCAGTGACGGGTTTTGGGTCAGTCCCTCCTAGACCCAAAGTGTACTAATGGCAGTGACGTGTTTATGGTCAGTCCCTCTAGACCCAAAGTGTACAATGGCAGTGACGTGTTTATGGGTCAGTCCCTCCTAGACCCAAAGTGTACTAATGCAGTGACGTGGATATGGGTCAGTCCCTCTAGACCCAAAGTATACTAATGGCAGTGACGTGTTATGGGTCAGTCCCTCCTAGACCCAAAGTGTACTAATGGCAGTGACGTGGTATGGGTCAGTCCCTCCTAGACCCAAAGTGTACTAATGGCAGTGACGGGTTTAGGGTCAGTCCCTCCAGACCCAAAGTGTACTAATGGCAGTGACGTGTTTATGGGTCAGTCCCTCCTAGACCCAAAGGGTACTAATGGCAGTGACGTGTTTAGGGTCAGTCCCTCCTAGACCAAAGTGTACTAATGGCAGTGACGTGTTATGGGTCAGTCCTTTAGGATCGAAATAAGTTCCATCACTCCCCTTTCTATGTATTCCTATGAAAGATAACTGTTTGTAATAAAAAAAAAATCCCATCACAGAAAACCCTCCACTCTCTTCCAGTTTTACTCCATCGAGCACAGGAGAAAAAAAATCTGATGGGAGAATTCCTCTCTCTCTCACACTGAGCATGTGTAAGATCACTGAGCTAGTGGAGGGGCAGTAACTGCAGGGATCTCAGGGATCACATAGAGAAACAAGAGATACACGGTTTATGTGGCAGTATTTGTGTTTAGTCATCGGATACTGCAAAAACATTCCATGGTATTTCGATCTAACCGATTGAAACGGAATGACCAGGGACTAATGGAATTCTCCTCCTTAGTGTAGGGACTGGGGGGGAATGATAATTGGCCCCTTAGGGCTAAGCCCTACTTACGCGTTTTTTAAGTGTTTGCGATTTGGTTATAATGGAAATCGCAGGAACTTAAAAATCCCCGCAATTTCCCATGCACATGCGATTGCCGTAAAGGAAAATGGCAAAATCGCATGCGCAAACGAAAATCGCCCAAGAATCGCGCATCGCATGCGATAACGCTCGTGATTGCTTGCGCGATTCAGCGCGTTGTCATGGGGCCATAGCCTTAATACGTTTGCCCTTTAGTAGTGAACTTGGAAAAGCTTTTTAAACAGCAGCTCACACTTGGTTAGTAAGTGATGGCTGGTGGGACGCCATCTGTTTTCCATCAACCCCCTCCCTCCGAGGTAGAAGTGGTTAATCAGACAACATTGTATTGTAACCAGCTGCTACATGGCAGCGCTCAGACTGATGACCCTGGCATTCTAAATGAGGCTATTGTGGCCTTGGGTGGGCGAGCCCCTCTGGGTGACGTGTTGGATTAAAGCCAGACTATAGCACATTCCGACATTCCTTTCCTCGATAAACCTTTTTCCATCCTTGCCCAGCCCCCTCCATTTTGGGTCCTGTATTCCTTTTTGTTATGATATCTGGCCCACAGAGGATCCTGGGAATTGTTTCTATCCCCGATCAGATAACCGAGTGTCATTAGAGATTAGTTAATAGTATCGGTCAATGCGGAATGTCTAATTAGCGTATGGCCATGATTACGACAGTCCAGCCATAACACGCAACGCAAACCATGGAATAGCGTGGGAACCTGGATGGACTGTTGGTGTGTATGGCCAGCATTAGTCTAATCCACAGAGCTTGCAATCTACTAGTAAGGAAAGGACTGGGGAGCCATTGAGTGGGAATCGGCCCCGTCTACACATTCCTGGCTCCATCTTTTTATTGCATCATAAATACAGAAAAATTGGGAAATTCTGTCCGTTCTACTTGGCAGGAAAATGAAAACCATCTCGGAGGCGAGAGTGGGGACTGGGGGTTGGTGGAGTAATGGAGAGGTAAATAGCCCCTGGGCATTGTTTTATACAAGGTTTCCCACCAGACTGAGATGTGGAACCATATTTGTTAAAAGCAGATTGAACCCCCATCTTGCCCCATTACAGAACATCTCCAACAAGGAATATTCATCCCTCTCTACAATAATAAGGCTGACAGACAGGTCAGGTAGATATCTGGTACTGATGATACCGATTGAGTGGCCTCGTGGTACCAGGTCTTATGTTCCCTCATGTTCCAGGCATGGGGCATCTATCCCGATGCCATGCAGGATATTATAAACATGGTTGCAGGTCTTCTAAACACAGCTTGGCCTTGTTAAGGGACATCTTAACCAATCAGAATCTTTAGGATAGAGAGTTTATGGGAAATAGCAGGTTCTTGTCCCCATCTTGTCCCCATATCCTTCCTTCCCTCAGCACAAATACCAATATCTATATAATACATTTCACCAATAAATGATTCATTGTCTTGTTATACATGTCCTACTTCCAATGCCTCCTGGCTACTAATGAATATCCTAAAGTGTTCACAATAAAATTAAAGGGGCACTTTGAATGGCTTCCCTTCATAGTCGCCTCTCACTGCTGATCCCTGTAGGGAACCTGCGCTAAAGGTTTGTACGCACGTCCCAACCCGCTTCGCACGATGTGTACGAACGACCGTTTCGGGCGATAATCAGCCTGTGTGTGGGCCCTTTGTCGGAGATCCACCAGGTCGGTCAGGCAACAATCCCTGACCGAATGTCTGTTTCGGGCGATAAAGGGCCAGCACACGGGCAGATTATCGCCCGAAACGGTCGTTCGTACACATTTTGCGTTGCGGGTCGGGGCTTGTGATGACACGTGTGTACGAACCAACAGGGAGAGTCAATAAAAGTTCTTATCCTTAAAAATGGTGCTAATTTTGCCCCAACCAATCAGATCTTGATCAGAATATGACTTCTAGAATTTAAAGGGAGGTAGAAGACGTAAGTGGGCCGTACACGGGCCTATCATTATAACATGCTATATTATGATATTGTATGTCCGGAGATTGGATTGTGTATGGCCCCTTTACTCCAAACCTTCCCCACATTCTACCTATCTCTGGGCACCTATCCTCTCCACCAGTCTCTCTGCAGGTCATTGCGTATTGAAGGGACACTAAACACCCCCAAATTACCCTTGTTTAATCAAATGTATACTTCTAATGGACACAGGAGTCTTGTTCTTGTCTCCTATATTGAACCCTAAGCGAAGATCTTAATACTTACCCAACCGCAATTCTGTAGCGCTGCTGTGTGTCGTCCTATCTCTGACATGGGGGTGGATCCTGGTGTGTTACTGGATCGCAGTTAGGTAATTATTGCAATCTCACCTTAGGGGTCAATATGGGAGCATGTGCTCCTGTGTCCATTAGAGTTAAAGGGGAAGTACATGTTAAAAGAGCAGTATATTCCCATCCCAATGACCTTAATCTGCCCATTCAGCATTGTGTCTGTATATAAATAAAAGCAACCGAAATACTGACTTCCTGTTTGCAGGACCCCTAATAGAGACCGTTATGGTCTTGCCCCTGACCCAGCGCCCCTAATAGAGAATCGTATGGTTTGCCCTGACCCGAGCCCCTAATAGAGACCGTTATGGTCTTGCCCTGACCAGCGCCCCTAATAGAGACCGTTATGGTCTTGCCTTGACCCAGCGCCCTAATAGAGACCATTATGGTTGCCCTGACCCAGCCCTAGTAGAGACCGTTATGGTCTGCCCTTGACCCAGCGCCCCTAGTAGAGAGCCTTATGGTCTTGCCCTGACCCAGCGCCCCTAGTAGAGACGTTATGGTCTGCCCTGACCCAGCGCCCCTAGTAGAGACCATGGTGGCTTGCCTTGACCCAGCGCCCTAGTAGAGACCATTATGGTCTTGCCCTTGACCCAGCGCCCCTAGTGAGAGACCGTTATGGTCTTGCCCTTGACCCGAGCCCCTATAGAGACCGTTTGGTCTTGCCCTTGACCCAGCGCCCCAGTAGAGACCGTTATGGTCTTGCCCTTGGACCCAGCGCCCTAGTAGAGACCGTTATGGTCTTGCCCTTGAACCAGCGCCCTAGTAGAGACCGTTATGGTCTTTGCCCTTGACCCAGCGCCCCTAGATAGACCGTTATGGTCTTGCCCTTGACCCAGCGCCCCTAGTAGAGACCGTTATGGTCTTGTCCTTGACCCAGCGCCCCTAGTAGAGACCGTTATGGTCTTGCCCTTGACCCAGCGCCCCTAATAGAGACCGTTATGGTCTTGCTTGACTCGGCGCCCTAATAGAGACCGTTATGGTCTTGCCCTTGACCCAGCGCCCCTATAGAGACCGTTATGGTTTTGCCCTTGACCCAGCGCCCCTAATAGAGACCGTATGGTTTGCCCTTGACCCAGAACCCCCTAATAGGGACCGTTATGGTCTTGCCCTTGACCCAGCGCCTGGGTTGATTCAGTTCCTCAGTAGAGATCTGAGCATGTGGGACCCATCCAACAGCCAATCGGTAGAAATTACTGTTAGGAACATTCCAAGGAAGTGGTGCATTCTGGAAGAAGAAGGACCGTTAGAACTGAATATCAGCAGGGAACGCAAAGGGTATGAAATCAACTGATTTTTGAAATGGGAGAGAATATGTAGAATAACTAAGAAGGTATCACAAACTAACAATTAAACACATATTCATCATTTCCACTGAACTGTCCCTTTAAACATTAGATTAAACAATGATTAATTTTAGGGAAAAACAGGGGAAATTATAGAAGGAATTTTTTAGGCTGGTTAAGACGAAGGATATTTTGTCTGTCGGTTGCGGCAATACTGGCCAAGGCCCAGGTTCGTGATTTACAACATGTCCGACGCCTGGGTGACCGACATCAAGTGGCCAAATTAGCCGATTTTCGCCCAATCAGGATACATGGAAGTACCCAGCCGGTAACTTGTTATTGACACTGCACTTGCCCTTGAATGTGTGCGTGTTATTTTATCCATAGCAGCGAGAAGAGGGGGGTTCGGACACTCGGACATGTAATATTTTAGGATATTTCGCCCTAATTTCGCACTTTCTGTATTCTAATATGGCGTATTTCCGTACGGTTTACCATTGGTTCCATAATGCTGTATGACGGTGTGAGGATTGGCAGATGTTTTGCCGTTTCGGTGAATAGGAATTCGAATAAAATGTAAATAAATACAAATCGCACAGGATTCGCGTTGCTTACAGACTAACATGCCTTGCTGCTTCCTCGGTGATATTGGTTTAATGACACCGTGCTGTTAATATAGGTTTAAATGAGCTGTGTACACGATAATAATGGTTCTCTCTTCTCTTTGTCTAGACAACTCCGGGCTATTCTGTGTCGTTATCAACCCCTACAAGAACCTCCCATTATCCGAGAACATCATTGAGATGTACCGGGGAAGAAACGTCACGAGATGCCACCACATATATAGCCAATCCGAGTCTGCGTACCGCTGCATGCTGCAAGGTAAGACACTGGGCAATCATGTGGATTGACAGCGATGGTGGATGAAAAAAAACTGCTTTGGATTATTATTTCCTGGTATATTAATGGGTATCGGATGTCTACCATACACCATTGTCTGTACAGAAGTTAGTATGGCGACATGTTGGTTTGGATCTCTAATCCTGGCCATACACTGGTCTGCAGGTAATCGCTAGTGTACAGTCAATTCTAAACTCTAAGGGGGGTAAAATGATGGGGGGAAGGTAACGTAATACAAAATACAGAAGGGATCTGGCAGTCAGTCTAACAGCTACAGGTCCCACACACAGTGAAACGCACTGGTTTTAGTATATATAGAATACTGTAAATTATAAGGGTATTATTATAAGGTCACCAAGGTCAGTGCTCTTTCCCATATTAACTAAGAACTAGTTAGTATCCTTATATTGCTCTCACAGGGGTTGGATTATTCACCTATTAGACTCATTGCGTGGGTTTACGGTTGTCGACTTCCATTAGAGCACATAGTTTGTCCGGAGTCCTGGAATTTGTTCACGAGGGAAAGAAGCAATACTGTCTGGTTTATATAGGACTGGGGAAGTCCTGTACGTGTGACCCAGAGAGTGTGTCGGAAAGAAGAACTTCATTGCATTCAGGGTATAGAGAGTTGTATGGACGAAAATATGCCAATCAGGCTGTTATGAGAGTGTGGGGAACAGAATGAACCTGATCAGCTGTTTTATAGAGATGTTGTGGACAGAATCAAACTTCATGACCACAGGCGTATAGAGAGTTGTCTGGACAGAATGAACTTCATGCCATCAGGCTGTTAGAGAGTTGCTGGACAGAATGAACTTCATGCATCAGGCTGTATAGAGAGTTGTCTGGACAGAATGAACTGTCCATGCCATCAGGCTGTATAGAGAGTTGTATGTGGACAGAATGAACTTCATGCCATCAGGGGTATAGAGAGTTGTCTGGACAGAATGAAATTCATGCCCATCAGGCTGTTGTATAGAGAGATGTTGGACAGAATGAACTTCATGCATCAGGCTGTATAGAGAGTTGTGGACAGAATGAATCAGCATCAGCTGTATAGAGAGTTGTGTGGACAAGTGAACTTCATGCCTCAGGCGATAGAGAGTTGTGTGGACAGACTGAACTTCATGCCATCAGGCTGTATAGAGAGTTGTCTGGACAGAATGAACTTCATGCCATCAAGGCTGTATAGAGAGATGTGGACAGAATGAACTTCAATGCCATCAGGCTGTATAGAGAGTTGTGTGGACAGAATGAACTTCATGTCATCAGGCTGTATTAGAGAGTTGTCTGGACAGAATGAAACTTCATGTCCATCAGGATGTATCAGAGAGTTGTCTGGACAGAAATGACTTCATGCATCAGGCTGTATAGAGAGTTTTGTCTGGACAGAATGAACTATATACAAGTCCCTCCTAGACCTAAAGTGTACTAATGGCAGTGACGTGTTTATGGGTCAGTCCCTCCTAGACCCAGTGTACTAATGGCAGTGACGTGTATATGGGTCAGTCCCTCCTAGACCCAAAGTGTACTAATGGCAGTGACGTGTATATGGGTCAGTCCCGACCAGAGGGCCCAAAGGGTTACTAATGGCAGGGCGTGTTATGGGTCAGTCCCTCCTAGACCCAAGGTGTACTAATGGCAGTGACATGTATATGGGTCAGTCCCTCCTAGACCCAAAGTGTACTAATGGCAGTGACGTGTTTATGGGTCAGTCCCTCCTAGACCCAAAGTGTACTAATGGCAGTGACGTGTATATGGGTCAGTCCCTCCTAGACCCAAAGTATACTAATGGCAGTAACGTGTATATGGGTCAGTCCCTCCTAGACCCAAAGTGTACTAATGGCAGTGACGTGTATATGGGTCAGTCCCTCCTAGACCCAAAGTGTACTAATGGCAGTGACATGTATATGGGTCAGTCCCTCCTAGACCCAAAGTTGTACTATGGCAGTGACGTGTTTATGGGTCAGTCTCCCTCCTAGACCCAAGTGTACTAATGGCAGTGACGTGTATATGGGTCAGTCCCTCCTAGACCCAAAGTATACTAATGGCAGTGACGTGTTTATGGGTCAGTCCCTCCTAGACCCAAAGTGTACTAATGGCAGTGACGTGTTATTGGGTCAGTTCCCTATCCAGACCCAAGGTGTACTAATGGCAGTGACGTGTTTATGGGTCAGTCCCTCCTAGACCCAAAGTGTACTAATGGCAGTGACGTGTTTATGGGTCAGTCCCTCCTAGACCCAAAGTGTACTAATGGCAGTGACGTGTTTATGGGTCAGTCCCTTCTAGGATCGAAATAAGTTCCATCACTCCCCTTTCTATGTTATTCCTATGTAAAGATATACCTGTTTGTAATAAAAAAAATCCTAATCACAGAAAACCCTCCACTCTCTTCCAGTTTTACTCCATCGAGCACAGGAGAAAAAAAATCTGATGGGAGAATTCCTCTCTCTCTCACACTGAGCATGTGTAAGATCACTGAGCTAGTGGAGGGGCAGTAACTGCAGGGATCTCAGGGATCACATAGAGAAACAAGAGATACACGGTTTATGTGGCAGTATTTGTGTTTAGTCATCGGATACAGCAAAAACATTCCACGGTATTTGATCTAACCATTGAAAAACGGAATGACCAGGGACTAATGGAATTCTCCTCCTTAGTGTGGGACTGGGGGGGAAGATAATTGGCCCCTTAGGGCTAAGCCCTACTTACGCGTTTTTTAAGCGTTTGCGATTTGGTTATAATGGAAATCGCAGGAACTGCAAAAATCCCCGCAATTTCCCATGCACATGCGATTGCCGTAAAGGAAAATGGCAAAATCGCATGCGCACAAATAAAACGCCCAAGAATCGCGCATCCATGCGATAACGCTCGGGATTGCTGGCGATTCAGCGCGTTGTCATGGGGCATAGACCTTAATACGTTTGCCCTTTAGTAGTGAACTTGGAAAAGCTTTTTAAACAGCAGCTCACACTTGGTTAGTAAGTGATGGCTGGTGGGACGCCATCTGTTTTCCATCAACCCCCTCCCTCCGAGGTAGAAGTGGTTAATCAGACAACATTGTATTGTAACCAGCTGCTACATGGCAGCGCTCAGACTGATGACCCTGGCATTCTAAATGAGGCTATTGTGGCCTGGGTGGGCGCGACCCCTCTGGGTGACGTGTTGGATTAAAGCCAGACTATAGCACATTCCGACATTCCTTCCTCGATAAACCTTTTCCATCCTTGCCCAGCCCCCTCCATTTGGGTCCTGTATCCTTTTTTGTTATGTATATCTGGCCCACGAGGATTCCTGGGAATTGTTTCTATCCCCGATCAGATAACCGAGTGTCATAGAGATTAGTTAATGTATCGGTCAAGCGGAATGTCTAATTAGCGTATGGCCATGATATACGACAGCCAGCCATAACACGCGAACGCAAACCATGGAATAGCGTGGGAACCTGGATGGACTGTTTGGTGTGTATGGCCAGCAAGTCTAATCCACAGAGCTTCAATCTACTAGTAAGGAAAGGACTGGGGAGCCATTGAGTGGGAATCGGCCCCGTCACCATTCCTGGCTCCATTCTTTTTATGCATCATAAATACGAAAAAATGGGAAATTCTGTCCGTCTACTTGGCAGGAAATGAAAACCATCTCGGAGGACGGAGAGTGGGACTGGGGGTTGGTGGAGTAATGGAGAGGTAAATAGCCCCTGGGCATTGTTTTATACAAGGTTTCCCACCAGACTGAGATTGTGGAACCATATTTGTTAAACGCAGATTGAACCCCCTCCTTGCCCCTTACAGAACATCTCCACAGGAATATTCATCCCTCTCTACAATAATAAGGCTGACAGACAGGTCAGGTAGATATCTGGTACTGATGATACCGATTGAGTGGCCTCGTGGTACCAGGTCTTATGTCCCTCATGTTCCAGGCATGGGGCATCTATCCGATGCCATGCAGGATTTATAAACATGGTGGCAGGTCTTCTAAAACAGCTTGGCCTTGTTAAGGGACATCTTAACCATCAGAATCTTGAGATAGAGAGTTTATGGGAAATAGCAGGTTCTTGTCCCCATCTTGTCCCCATATCCTTCCTTCCCTCAGCACAAATACCAATATCTATATAATACATTTCACCAATAAATGATTCATTGTCTTGTTATACATGTCCTACTTCCAATGCCTCCTGGCTACTAAATGATATCTAAAGTTGTCCACAATAATTAAATGGGTCACTTTGAATGGCTTTTCCCCTTCATAGTCGCCTCTCACTGCTGATCCCTGTAGGGAACCTGCGCTAAAGGTTTGTACGCACGTCCCAACCCGTCTTCGCACGATGTGTATGAACGACCGTATCGGGCGATAATCAGCCTGTGTGTGGGCCCTTTGTCGGAGATCCACCAGGTCGGTCAGGCAACAATCCCTGACCGAATGTCTGTTTCGGGCGATAAAGGGCCAGCACACGGGCAGATTATCGCCCGAAACGGTCGTTCGTACACATTTTGCGTTGCGGGTCGGGGCTTGTGATGACACGTGTGTACGAACCAACAGGGAGAGTCAATAAAAGTTCTTATCCTTAAAAATGGTGCTAATTTTGCCCCAACCAATCAGATCTTGACAAATATGACCTTCAGAATTTAAAGGGAGGTAGAAGACTTAAGTGGGCCGTACACGGGCCTATCTTATAACATGCTATATTATGATATTGTATGTCCGAATTGGATTGTGTATGGCCCCTTACTCCAAACCTTCCCCACATTCTACCTATCTCTGGGCACCTATCCTCTCCCACAGTCTCTCTGCAGGTCATGTCGTATTGAAGGGACACTAACCCCCCAAATTACCCTTGTTTAATCAAATGTATACTTCTAATGGACACAGGAGAACCCTAAGCGAAGATCTTAATACTTACCCAACCGCAATTCTGTAGCGCTGCTGTGTGTCGTCCTATCTCTGACATGGGGGTGGATCCTGGTGTGTTACTGGATCGCAGTTAGGTAATTATTGCAATCTCACCTTAGGGGACAATATGGGAGCATGTGCTCCTGTGTCCATTAGAGTTAAAGGGGAAGTACATGTTAAAAGGCAGTATATTCCCATCCCAATGACCTTAATCTGCCCATTCAGCATTGTGTCTGTATATAAATAAAAGCAACCGAAATACTGACTTCCTGTTAGCAGGCGGCCCCTAATAAGAGACCCGCTGTACCTGTCTTTCCTTGCACTGCCAGCGCCCATAATAGCATACCGTTATGTTCTTGTCTCTTGGACCCAGCCCCCTAATAGAGAACCGGTTGTGGTTTTGTTGCTCTCCTGACCCCAGCTCCCCATACTTTATTTTGGCCCTAATCGACGTCAGCCCTAAAGCCGTTATGGTCTTCTTACCTCACGCCCTACTGACCTAATTTGCCATTGCCGCCCCGTAAAGAGCACAACTCGTGTAGTGTCTTTGTCCCTTGACCACCTCCCCTAATGACGAGACCGTTATGGGTTTTGTCTCCCCTTCTGCGACCCACGCGCCCATAATAGACACCGTTATGGTCTTGTCCTGCACCTCTCGCCAGCTCCCCTAATAGAGACCGTTATTGGTGTCTTGGCCTTGTTACCCTCGCCCCATTTAAGACGAACCCTGTATGGTCTTGGCCCTTGACCCTCGCCCCGTAATAGAGACCGTTTTGCTTGGTCTCCTTGACCCACCAGCGCCCCATACTAGAGACCTCGGTCTAGGTCCCTCAGTCCTTGCACCCCGCCGCCCCTAACTAGAGTCCGTTATGGTTTTGCCCCTTTGGACCTCGCGCCCTATGAAGACCGGTTATGGTCTGTCCTTGACCCAGCGCCCAAATAGAGACCGGTTGGGGTTGCCCCTGACCCAGCAGCCTCCTTCATAGAGTGACCTTATGGTGGTTTCCCTTGACACCTTAGCGCACCCTAATAGAACCGTTTGGTGCTGCCCTTACCCCACGCCTCCCCAACTTAGAGACCGTATGGTGCTTGCCCTTGACCTCCGGACCCCTCTCATTAGAGACTGTTATGGTCTGCCCTTGACCCACGCCCTATAAGACGGAACCGTGGCGTTGCCTTGACCCAGCCACCCCTAGTAAGAACCAGTGTTTTGGGCGGCTGCCTTGACCAGCGCCCCACCTAGTAATGTACGGATTTGTGTCCTTCGCCTCTTCGTTGCACCCAGCCCCCTATTGGTCACCTTGGTCCCTCTTCAGACCGTTAGTCTCGGTTGTGCCCGGGGACCCTACGCCCGCTAATGAGGAGGATCCCGGCTGGGGGGGCGGGGGTTGCCCCCTGGACCCTCCTCCGTGCCCTATGTGAAAGCATACCCGTCTGAGGTCGGGCCCGCGACTCATGCCCAGAATAACAGAGCTATCCCTGTATGGGGCGGCTCCGTGACTCCAGCGGCCCCTGAGTCACAGCGCCTGGCTTTACTTCTGGCGGCTTCGCGTCCTTCCTTGACCCAATTTCGCGTTGCCTAAGAGATGACCCGGCTCGGGATTGGGGCTGGTGCCGGGACCCAGCCGCGCCGAATGAACGATCCGGAGGCGGTGCGGCCCGGACTCCCTGCCATGCCTCCATAAGTTGGGGTGTTAGTAGATCCGTAGTGTCGTGACCTTGACCCAGCGCCCCTAATAGAGACCGTTATGGTCTTGCCCTTGACCCAGCGCCCCTAGTAGAGACCGTTATGGTCTTGCCCTTGACCCAGCGCCCCTAATAGAGACCGTTATGGTCTTGCCCTTGACCCAGCGCCCCTAATAGAGACCGTTATGGTCTTGCCCTTGACCCAGCGCCCCTATTAGAGACCGTTATGGTTTTGCCCTTGACCCAGCGCCCCTAATAGAGACCGTTATGGTTTTGCCCTTGACCCAGAACCCCTAATAGGGACCGTTATGGTCTTGCCCTTGACCCAGCGCCTGGGTTGATTCAGTTCCTCAGTAGAGATCTGAGCATGTGGGACCCATCCAACAGCCAATCGGTAGAAATTACTGTTAGGAACATTCCAAGGAAGTGGTGCATTCTGGGAAGAAGAAGGACCGTTAGAACCTGAAATATCAGCAGGGAACAGCAAAGGGTATGAAATCAACTGATTTTTGAAAATGGGAGAGAATATGTAGAATAACTAAGAAGGTATCACACAAACTAACAATTTAACAAATATTCATCATTTCCACTGAACTGTCCCTTTAAACATTAGATTAAACAATGTTAATTTTAGGGAAAAACAAGGGGAAATTATAGAAGGAATTTTTTAGGCTGGTTACAGACGAAGGGATATTTTGTCTGTCGGTTGCGGCAATACTGGCCAAGGCCCAAGGTTCGTGATTTACCAACATGTCCGATCGCCTGGGTGACCGACATCAAGTGGCCAAATTAGCAGATTTTTCGCCCAATCAGCCGATACATGGAAGTACCCAGCCGTAAACTTGTTATTGACACTGCACTTGCCCTTGAATGTGTGCGTGTTATTTTATCCATAGCAGCGAGAAGAGGGGGGTTCGGACACTCGGACATGTAATATTTTAGGATATTTTCGCCCTAATTTCGCACTTTCTGTATTCTAATATGGCGTATTTCCGTATCGGTTTTACCATTGGTTCCATAATGCTGGTATGACGGTGTGAGGATTGGCAGATGTTTTGCCGTGTTCGGTGAATAGGAATTCGAATAAAATGTAAATAAATACAAATCGCACAGGATTCCGCGTTGCTTACAGACTAACATGCCTTGCTGCTTCCTCGTGTGATATTGGTTTAATGACACCGTGCTGTTAATAATAGGTTTATAATGAGCTGTGTACACGATAATAATGGTTCTCCCTCTTCTCTTTGTCTAGACATACTCCGGGCTATTCTGTGTCGTTATCAACCCCTACAAGAACCTCCCCATTTATTCCGAGAACATCATTGAGATGTACCGAGGGAAGAAACGTCACGAGATGCCACCACATATATATGCCATATCCGAGTCTGCGTACCGCTGCATGCTGCAAGGTAAGACACTGGGCAATCATGTGGATTGACAGCGATGGTGGATGAAAAAAACTGCTTTGGATATTATTTCCTTGGTATATTAATGGGTATCGGAATGTCTACCATACACCATTGTCTGTACAGAATGTTACTAGTATTGGCAGACATGTTGGTTTGGATCTCTAATCCTGGCCATACACTGGTCTGCAGGTAATCGCTAGTGTACAGTCAATTCTAAACTCTAATGGGGGGTAAAATGATGGGGGGAAAGGTAACGTAATACAAAATACAGAAAGGGATCTGGCAGTCAGTCTAACAGCTACAGGTCCCACACACAGTGGAAACGCACTGGTTTTATGTAATATATAGAATACTGTAAATTATAAGGGTATTATTATAAGGTCACCAAGGTCAGTGCTCTTCTCCCATATTAACTAAGAAACTAGTTATATCCTTATATTCTATCACAGGGGTTGGATTATTTCCACCTATAGACCATTGCTGGGTTTACGGTGTCCGACTTCCATTAGATGCCATAGTTGCCGGTAGTCCTGGAATTTGTTCACTAGGGGAAAGGAAATACTGTCCTGGTTTATATAGCGACTGGGGAAGGATCCTGTACGTGACCCAGGGACTGTCTAGTAATGTTATGGAGAAGGAATCCTACCTAAGCTGGACTGTAAGGGGATTGGCCGTATATAACAGTAGGTACGATGGTCAGTGAGCAAACTGGAATGCTGGGGAATAAAACCCAAAACCTTGTCAGGATTTCCCAGCAACCACAAGGAAAGGTGAGACACAGGTCACTGGTTCAGGGTTGGTCCCCATAGGCTGAGATTGTCCTCTAGCAGCAGCTACGGTGTAATAGAATTATTATTTATTTAGTAACATCCCTGTGACCTTCCCTCTCGTGTAGGGGAACATGCAGGTCCTGCTGGCTGTAACCTACCACCCATTTTCACCTTTTCTAACTGAAGAGCTTGCACTCTACACCCCTCTCTGAGCTCCATCCATGTTCCTTTAACCCACGTCCTCCCAGACTCTCTACATCTGCCATGTGGGTTTCCCTCTGGCCTATGGGTGTTTATGATTTTCCTTCCCTATGTTTGTTACTTTACATTCCTGTAATAATCTGTGTTGTGTACGATCTCGGTCCAGTTACTCGGGTACGTTGAAAGCCTAGGATTTAATGGGAATACTCACAGTTACTAGTAGCGTTGGGGGGGGCAGCGTACATTTATCTGTGGCGGAATGGGACAGTTGTCAGGATCCTTTGTCTGCCCATGTTGGACGGAAGCCATTTTTATCCAGGTGATAATTTTGTGCCGGTGGTTTCCACCAATCACAATAGCCTGACTGTGTTTGCCAATTGGCACATTACTTCGCTTGGAACTCTAACTGCATGTGTCCAGACAGACAGCACCGTGTGTCTCATGCCCCGTCTGGTGATCATAGTGCAGGTGTCTTGTTATATGGAAATGCCAGACAATTTACTGTCCTAGAATGTGTAAACTACAGTGACGTGTAAACCGCCAGCATAATCCAGTCCTGACTGACCACCATGTACTTTCCATGCCATCTAGTTATGGACACCATGGGTTGTACTCAAGGCCTAGAGGGTGTTGGGACCCCAGAGATTCTGGGTCACGGTCACGGTTTCTTATTCCCTGTAGGTGTCCACTGATCGAGTTGTAGGGGATCCCATTGATTGAGGAAGGAGGAGGTGAGGCGAATCTGTGGAATTGAATCAGGATTGAATGAAATCTTATGAAGAGATAAGAACGAAGTTTGAAAAATAACAAGGTTTAGCGAAACAAGAACCAGATGTCCAATATTATTGTTTGGTGTCCGTCCAATAAGACGATCAAACTCTCCACACTCCCCCTTCACCCAGTCAATAACTATATTAAAAGATAACATGCCGGGAAATCCCCCGTCTGTGGTTCAGTCCCATGTGTACAACTGAGAAAATCCCAATGTGCCTAGGAAATTCCTGGTCATAGCCGTCCAGTTACTTCATGCCATTAGGCTGTGTAGAGAGTTGTGTGGACAAATGAACTTCATTGCCATCAGGCTGTATAGAGAGTTGTGTGGACAGAATGAACTTCATGCCATCAGCTGGTATAGAGAGTTGTGTGGACAGAATGAACTTCATGCCATCAGGCTGTATAGAGAGTTGTGTGGACAGAATGAACTTCATGCCATCAGGCTGTATAGAGAGTTGTGTGGACAGAATGAACTTCATGTCATCAGGCTGTATAGAGAGTTGTCTGGACAGAATGAACTTCATGCCATCAGGCTGTATAGGAGAGTGGTTGTGGGACAGAATGAACTTATGCCATCAGGCTGTATAGAGAGGTGTGTGGACAGAATGAACTTCATGCCATTAGGCTGTATAGAGAGTTGTGTGGACGAATGAACTTCATGCCATTAGGCTGTATAGAGATTTGTGGGACAGAATGAACTTCATGCCATCAGGCCTTGGTTACTCAGAGAGTTGTGTGGACAGAATGAACTTCATGCCATCAGGCTGTATAGAGAGTTGTGTGGACAGAATGAACTTCATGCCATCAGGCTGTATAGAGAGTTGTGTGGACAGAATGAACTGGGGACTTTTCCTCTCTTATTCAGAGCAAAAACTTATGTAAATCGGTAACAGAGAACCAATAAGGTTGAGTGAATAAACAGCCCCAAGTTCAATTTGACAGTCCTCATTGGACAGAGGAGGTCCAATCACTGTCACCGGGAACCAGACTGGGGTGTGTCCCACTAGAAAGCTTGCGGGAGATTCAATATAGAATCTGTTTTCTAATAGCTGGCACCGTCACACGGGTTAAATGGAATTGCCATTACGAGATCTACCAGAGTAGCTGAGCTGTGGTTAAATCCCCTCGTTAGTATTTAGCATGTTTGTAGGGTTAGTGTCGGGTTATAGATCTGCAGGAAGACCAAAGCTCCCTCCTCGTTCTCATATTGTCTTTTATAGTTTTCAAAATCAGTATGGCAGCAATCGGGACTAAAACACATGATCCAATCCTGGCCCGAAATCCCTAACTGACAGCCAATCAGTAGTCACCATTACCTGTTTGTACCATTAGGTTATATGGACCCCAGTCGGTCCATTGAAATGTTTGCGTGAGGTTGTGGTAAATAAACGGAAATACTACCGCAGCCAAGTGCTACGCTAGGGAGGCAGCAGGAGCTTATAGGAATTAGTGCGTGGCTAAGAGGGTGTTGTAAGGAGATACCGTGCCTTTAATTATCGCTAAACCGATTGTTAGAACGTTAATTTCCCATCGGTTTAACGATCTTTAAATTACGATCGTAAATTACCGATACTGATCATCAATTCCCCATAGAATTCCATTGCTGTAGTTTACTACACATGATATTCTACGACCGAACGTTCGGTCATAAACGTACGATCTACGGCCACGATCGCACACTAACTATTAGAAATATGGCCCATTGCATGGTGTATGGGCGTCTATCTGGCAGTTCCACATTGATACAAGCTGTAGAGAGTGATGGGGCTGCTGGGTGTAACTTCTTTATAGCCCTAACATGACCAGCTCATCCCTTTAACCAAGGAGGCTGTACAACTAGTTAAAGGGATGGGCTAGTCAGCTGACTCCAGGGGGAATCCTTACCTGGACCCCTGGGAAGAAATAAATAGAACAAGAAAACAGATAAACTGGCTAAGCAAGTGTTAACCCCCCATTGTGCACAGACACCCGCCGATTTCCACTATTTACGGTAACCAGAATGTCCTGCTGTTGGCTGCGATATACCCCCCATGTGACTGCTGTGTCCAGTCATTGCAGGGTTAAACTTGCCGTACGATCAGCTTTCAAGTGACCGGCATGTGGCTGACATTATGGAACAACAGGTGCAGGAAAAGGATGCAGATAGCCTGGAACTACAACTCCCATCATCACCAGTTGTTGGTCAGCAATCGAGGGCATGTCTAGTGCGGGTGTGTAAGGGACACATGGCATGTGTGCATGTAATGGATGTGTGTGTGAGTGTGTAATGGACACGAGGTATGTTTGTGTGTAAGGGAAGCAGGGCATGCGTGTGTAACGGACACAGAGCACGTGTGTGTAATGGACAGGGGCACATGTGTGTAATGGACACAGGGCATGCGTGATGGACATGTGGCTTGTTTGTAATTGACAGGGGCATGCGTGTGTAATGGACATGGGGCATGTGCGTGTAATTGACATGGGGTATGGGTGTGTATTTGTAATGGACACGTGGTTAGTGTGATGAGTCCGAGGGCTCTCTGAGACACAGACATGGAACACGTCCAACAACCCATTAAACTAGCGTGGCAGGAGTGAGAGGTTTTTATTGTAACCATTAAGGAGTTGGATTGATGGCTCCCTGGGGAATGGTCCTTTCCCTCTCACTGTCTTTGTGCCATTTAAAGGTACATCACCGTTTGTAAACCAGAGCCACGGCCTTCCTGAAGGCAGTTCACCCCTTCCCCATCAGAACCTAGACATATCTCATGACCTAGACAGCCCCAGTCGCCTGGGCACCTTCCCCAGCCACGTATCCCAGTTGTTCCCAGTTCCACGTTATTATTCCGTGCCCCATGGGGCTGATGCCATTAAAGGAGCAAAAGTTCCCCTGTGCTATTCATCCACATTAACCAATTAGAAGTCATCTAACTGCTGTTACCCATTAAAAAGCTAACCTCTGATTGGTTGCAACTTTTATTGCATCAACCATTTGCACCTTGTCTGCCTCCTGCATTGCTTAGTGGCCCATCTTCTCTGGCTAATAAATGGCATTGGTGGCAATTCTTCCCACACACATCACATTGTGGCACTGGACGGACATCGCCGCTACCAGACAATGTTGCGTATGTGTCGGATCAATTGGTGTCGTTTGTTGATCTGCCAGTGACTGGAACCACCACACGTACAATTGTTGGCTGGAGTGGCCGTTCATCCATCATTGGGCTGAATCATACGTGTGAATGTACCGTATATCCCGTGTCCCTGCCTTCCTCTCCTTGGTCCATGTAGATAAGAGCCCTGGGTATCCTGTGATAAGATTTGGCAGTTTCCTACCAGCCCCTCGATAGGAACCATTGTTGGCTTTGGACTAGATCCAAGTAACTTCCAATGGGAAATCGGGCAATGAACAGGGACAATGCAGTTAATGGCCAGTTAAATCTCTGGCTGGAAATATAATGGTAAGAGCCACACCCAGAAATAATGGAACCTCCCATTCACCCCCATGGTGACATTTTGATTGTCCTGTTCACCCACATTGGGCAGATTATGATGGGGAACTGTATAGTCCCAAGATGAACTGTCAGCTTTATGGACAAACAATAAACCAATTAAATTCCGGTTATGCAGCGTTAGAATGTCCCCCCCCCCAGCACATGGTACAGTCTCCCACCCACCCACATGCCTGTGCCCTGTCATAGCCTTGATCATGTTTCCAAGTCCAATGATAAAGTGGTCAATGTGCTGGGATCAGGTTCCCTCCCCTTTACATTAACATGGAGCTGTAGGGCTGTCACCACTTGCTAGGGGACCTTTCTTCTTCCTGTACTGAGTGTAAGTCATCCACAATGGCTGCCGGGAGCTAAATCTCTAACACAATATTATCATTATTATGGATTTACATGGATACATTCACATCAGGCCCTGCCCCGAAGAGCTTACAATCTAAGCACAATTATATGACACATACAACCTATCAGTAGGTCTTTATGATTGTGGGGGAACCGAGTGCCCGGAGGAAACCCACGCAAACACGGGGAGAACATACAAACTCCTTGCAGACGTGTCCAAGGGTGGAATCGAACTCAGAACCTCAGCGCTGCAAGGAATCAGTGCTAACCACTGAGCCACCGTACTGCCCATAGACCATTACCCGGTGGCAAGGGACCAGGTCAGGTCCCTTCAGGGCATCTTTGGAAGTTGGGGTTTGGGGGTAGCTCGACATATATATAAAAAGGTTTTTTAGGCTGGACCCGTCCTATATTAGCATTGGTCTGGCTATTTCAGTGTGTGAAAGGGTTAAATTACGTTTTTTTTGAGGATGGGGGTGAGAGAAGCAGACAGACTTTATAGGCCCCTGGTGTCCCCTGCAGGAACTCGCTACTGGGAAACAGCTGCAAATCCCCCCTGGGATATTCAGAATAAACATCTGCTCATCTCCCTCCTCTACCAGCTATGGGGCAGCAGTTACATGTCAGGCCAAATGTGACACCCCCCTTATCATGGTGGAACATTCCAGTTCCTTCCTTAACCCTTTACGTATTAGACATTTCCAAGACTGCTGTGGGTTTTTCTTTCTTTTTATATCTGTGTAATATAAAGGGTTAAACTGCCACACATACCACATTGTCTTATTGTAAGTCAATAAATGATCCCGTGTACTATGAAGGGTTAAGGGCTCTAGACTTTGGCGTGACTGAGGAGTTAATGTCACCCAGTCACTGTAAACCAAAATAACCGAGATTTGTAGGAATACACCAAGTCTGGCAGTGGGGGGGTCAATTCTACAGATGTTCTCTTGGAAACAATATATCATAAACGATCAATGTATGTATGTATGTAAGTAAGTATGTATGTATATAAGTATGTATGTATGTATGTATGTATGTAAGTATGTATGTATGTATATAAGTAAGTATGTATGTATATAAGTATGTATGTATGTATATAAGTATGTATGTATGTAAGTATGTATGTAAGTATATATGTAAGTATAGTATGTGATGTATGTAAGTATGTATGTATGTAAGTATGTATGTATGTATGTATGTATGTAAGTAAGTATGTATGTATGTATGTATGTAAGTATGTATGTATGTATGTAAGTAAGTATGTATGTATGTAAGTATGTATGTATGTAAGTAAGTGTGTATGTATGTAAGTAAGTGTGTATGTATGTATGTATGTATGTAAGTAAGTGTGTATGTATGTAAGTAAGTAAGTATGTATGTATGTAAGTGTGTATGTATGTATGTATGTATATAAGTATGTATGTATGTATGTATATAAGTATGTATGTATGTATATAAGTATGTATGTATATAAGTAAGTATGTATGTATGTATGTATGTATGTAAGTATGTATAATTGTATTTATAAAGGGCCACTTGGGTACACAGCGTTGTACATTATAAACTACAGATTATACAAACAAGGGGATGAGCCATTATACAGATAGATAAAAATTTAATTAAATACAATTTCATACATCCGTTAAGAAACCATATATATAAATGATGTATAAATGGATATAAGTGCAACAAGCCTTGACACATTAGGAATGAGATCCCTGCCCTGAAGAGCTTACAATCTAAGTAATCAATTCCTCAATTGATTTGGATGGCCAGTTCCCACGCAGGAATCAATAGGAATATTGGGATCTTATCGCCAACTGCACTAGTTTGTCACACGTGGGGCCTTTTTTTTTTCTCTCCAACTCACACCTGTCAGATGAACACCCAATCCTGTCAGGTCCATAAGTATTGTGTGTACCAAGCTTTAGCCTAGATAAGTTATAAATAAATTAATAAAGGGAATTGAGGAGTTTAGCTATAAAGGACATAAATAGTACAGTATACTAAATTAATAAAGGGAATTGAGGAGTTTAGCTATAAAGACATACTAGATAAGTAATTACTAAATTAATAAAGGGAATTGAAGAGTTTAGCTATAAAGACATACTAGATAAGTAATTACTAAATTAATAAAGGGAATTGAAGAGTTTAGCTATAAAGACATACTAGATAAGTAATTACTAAAATAATAAAGGGAATGAGGAGTTGAGACAGTTAGTGCTTAGCTAAAGACATACTAGATAAGTTAAGTACTAAAATTAATAACGGGAATTGAGGAGTTTAGCTATAAAGACACATACTAGATAAGTAATTACTAAAATAATAAAGGGAATTGAGGAGTTTAGCTATAAAGACATACTAGATAAGTTTGACTATAAAGACAGACTAGATAAGTAATTACTAAATTAATAAAGGGAATGGAGGAGTTTGGCTTTAAAGACAGACCAGATAGGTTATTACTAAATAAATAAAGGGAATGGAGGTGTTTAACTTTAAAGACAGAGTAGATAAATTATTACTAACTTAATAAAAGGAGTGGGGGAATTAGTCTATACAGAAAGACTAAATAAGTTATTACTAAATTAATAAAAGGAGTGGAAAAGTTTAGCTATAAAGACAGACCAGCTAAGTAATTACTAAATTACTAAAGGGAATGGAGGAGTATGGTTAGAAAGACAGACTGGATAAGTAATTACTAAACTAATAAAAAGGAATGGAGGAGTAAAGCTATACAGAAAGACTAAATAAGTTATCACTAAATTAATAAAGGGAGTGGGGGAGTTTAGCTATACAAAAAGACTAAATAAGTTATTACTAAATTAATAAAGGGAGTGGGGGATTTATCTATAAAGATGAGATAAATTCTAACTAAATTAATAAAGGGAGTGGAGATTACCAATGCGCCTCGGACTTGGTTCCTATATTATATTATAATAATTTGCGCGTCCAACGCAAAATTAGTGTAAAACCCACACAAACTGGACAATACACTGGATTTACGCTAATTGTACCGGTTAGCGGGCGAGATTACGTTGCCCTTTTATAGTTTATTAACTATGTTTAATTATTTATTGTATTGTATCCAGTATAGAGAATAATCGGTGTTTTATTCTAACATTATAACATTATAAACTAATCATCGTCATGAAAGGGTTACTCTCCGTTTAATGGCTGCTTGTAAATTTGTAGGATTTTAGGAAGATGAATTAACAGCCGTTTATTATCCTTGGCATTTGCTTATAATATAAACACCTGGACAGACGTTGTAGCAGTTCTCCATAGGGTTGGATAGACAGTAGCCATGACATCAGCCCATCTGCAGGGATTTAATGGGGAAATAAACATTCGGCGCTAAGTTCAGGTGTCTGCTAAACATTAGACAGTCCTGGATCCATATTACGGTATTATTATTACTGATAACATGAACCATATCAGGCTTCCTGTGTCTATTGTTATTTCATTCACGTTTTACTTAACTTGGCTGGGAAAAGATTTTATCAAACGTTCCCTTTTTATTCAGGGCTTTTAGGCACAGGACGATCTACCGGCTGCCATAGTATTTCGGTTGATCGCGTCACAAAACCGGCAGAAATTTCTGCCGCTACCGTCAGATGTCAGTTATACATTGATCCAAATCTTTTTGCCTTTCAGATCGCGAGGACCAATCAATTCTGTGCACGTAAGTAGAACAACCCTGAATTTACAATAGAGGTTTCCGTTTATCCGTTTATCCGACCACGTAGGGTCAAGGAACGTCAGCTCTGCTACTCCCCATCTAGTGCTAGTTTCACGTTACAGGGGAAATAACTTTACATTGAAGACTGTAAAAGTGAAGCTGCCATACTGTCACATTTTCAGGGCTTGTGGGTGTTCCCTGGCACTGAGCTATTAGGCTGGGTACACACTGGCAAGTGGTCAGCCAGAACAAATCACAGTGGGTCGTGGCAAAAGTAGAGCCATGGCCGGCAGTTCGCCGCAACTGGTCGTAGGGAACCGCATCGACTGGAATTTACCAGCATACCCAATCGATTGCAGCCGCCCCTACCCACACCATATAATATTTCTAACCGACCATTATACGGTACTATTGGCCGGTCTGTACCCAGCCTTGTTAGCAGAGAGCCCAATGTGTAACATTCCCGAAGGTCTGGACCGTCATTGGGCTGATATCATTCCCAGTCCCTGGGGGAACTTCAAAGGCCAAAGGGGGAAGTCATATCCCGGGTACTAGAGGTGCCCACTCCCTCCTTCCTGGGGCTCACACATACCGCGCTGTATCGTGTGTCAGATTCCAGCCACTAGGATAAATATTTAACCCTGTCAGCAGTTTGAGGAACATAATGTTATTTAATTGTTATTTTTCCCATAAAAGCATTTGAATATTTAGTCTGTCGAGATGGAAATCGGATCATTCAGACCCCTGGCCAAATTCATGGCGCTTTTAGCTTTGCCTTAAAAGGTTACAATAGTCTCAGAGACGGTCCAGAAGACATGAGTCATGCCGGACCCCGAGAGCCTGTCTGCAGTCGTCCTGACTAATAATGTTGGGAATTCTGGGTAACAATGCACACAGTGTAGTTTATATCTGGGACAGTGATACGTACCTGCCTTAAAAGGGAATTATTACCTCGACTGTCCGTACTGCTGTGCATGCTGGGAAATGATGGGTTATAGACATTAGTGAATTCGCACATGTTTGTAAATAGGTCAATTCTAGATATAAGTTATAATATGTATTGAGAGAACATTTGTGATTGGGCGATGGTTTCACTATATCACACATTCGGTCTCTATGTTAATAGAGGGGTCTTTGAAACCCGCAGATACCGTGTTCTAGGGAGGTTAGGGAGACGGGCGGTAAGTGGACGTTGGGAATAAACCACGTTGTTATTTTCAGGGGTGAATCTGGAGCCGGGAAGACTGAGAACACCAAGAAAGTCATTCAGTACTTGGCCCACGTTGCATCCTCTCATAAGGGGAAAAAGGAGCACAATATCCCAGTGAGTTCATAGAAAACATATAACGACCAGTCAACTGTAATAACCTGTCCCCACTGCATCCTACTAACATGTTTATTTGTTTGCTGCAAACAGACAGAATCTCCCAAATCCATCAAATACCAGGCAAGTGAATTTTATGTGTTCTTGTTACTATCCCTCTCTCTCCGTCCCTCTGTATCTGTCTCTCTCCCTCTCTGTGTCTCTCTCTGTATCTGTCTCTCCCTCTCTGTATCTGTCTCTGTCCCTCTGTATCTCTCTCTCCCTCTCTGTATTTGTCTCTGTCCCTCTGTATCTCTCTCCCTCTCTGTCTCTGTGTCTCTCTCTCTGTATCTGTGTCTCTCTCTGTATCTGTCTCTCCCTCTCTGTCTCTGTGTCTCTCTCTCTGTATCTATCTCTCTCTCTCTGTATCTGTCTCTGTCCCTCTGTATCTCTCTACCTCTCTGTCTCTGTGTCTCTCTCTTAATCTGTCTCTCCCTCTCTGTCTCTGTGTGTCTCTCTCTGTCTCTGTGTGTCTCTCTCTGTATCTGTCTCTGTCCCTCTGTATCTCTCTCCCTCTCTGTGTCTCTCTCTATCTGTCTCTCCCTCTATTTCTGTGTCTCTCTCTCTGTATCTGTCTCTTTCCCTCTGTCTCTGTGTCTTTCTCTCTGTATCTGTCTCTTTCCCTCTGTATCTCGCTCCCTCTCTGTCTCTGTGTCTCTCTCTGTCTCTGTGTCTCTCTCTGTCTCTGTGTCTCTCTCTCTGTATCTGCCTCTGTCCCTCTGTATCTCTCTCCCTCTCTGTATCTGTGTCTGTTCCTCTGTATCTGTCTCTGTCCCTCTGTATCTGCCTCTCCCTCCCCTCTCTGTATCTGTCTCTGTCCCTCTGTATTGCCTCTCCATCTCTCTCCTCTCTGTATCTATGTCTGTCCCTCTGTATCTGTCTCTGTCCCTCTGTATCTGCCTCTCCATCTCTCTCTCCCTCTCTGTATCTGTGTCTGTCCCTCTGTATCTGCCTCTCCATCTCTCTCTCCCTCTCTGTATCTGTCCCTCTGTCTCTGTGTCTCTCGGTCTCTGTCCCTCTGTATCTATCTACCTCTCTGTCTCTGTGTCTCTCTCTGTATCTGTCTCTGTGTCTCTCTGTATCTGTCTCTCCCTCTCTGTCTCTGTGTCTCTCCCTCTGTATCTGTCTCTATCTCTCTCTCTCTGTCCCTCTGTATCTCTTTCTGTGTCTCTCTGCCCCTCTGTTTGTCTCTCTCTGTCTCTATCTTTCTCTGTGTTTCCCTCTGTCCCTCAGTATCTGTGTGTGTCTCTGTGTCCCTTTGTATATATCTCTCTCCCTCTGTCTGTCTGTCTCTCTCTCTGTGTCTCTCTCTGAGTATCCCTCTCTCTCTTGTTGTCTGATAAACTGAATTGTCCCTTTGCTTTGACCTGTCTCTATTCTGGGATCTCTGGGGAAACACCTGTTTGCCTGTTTCCCTGTCTATTCCCCATTAATGGTGATATCTGAACCGTAACATGGTGTTTAGTCTATTGCTGGTCTGACTGTGTATATGTCGGGGGGATAAATGACACATGGGTTAGTACCGGACTTTGGGAAAGGGTTAAGCAGGATTTGTAGCTGTAGGTGTCCCAGACAAAGTGCAGGAGTGTGAGATCTTGTGATGGGGGATTTATACACCTGACACTGGGAGATGTGTAATTACTGTCCCGGGGGCTTCTCACTATGGGGCATCACCAGGGCAGGACACAAATCCCACAATCCCGCCAGATGCAGGATATGTCAGGGTCATTTTACCTTTACACACATGGTTTCAAGGATTGGGCACAGAGGAGGGATTTAAGGTGGCCATACATACGAACCATTCCATGATGGGATTTACCGATTATCGCTCATGTGTAGGGGATATTCCCGACCGATCGACCGTAGTGCCGACAAATGACCGTAGTGCGCACTCCGATCGATCGGGAAAGACGGAAAATTTCCTTTACTTTAATAGAGGGAGCTGATACCGATTGTGCGATGTATGGCCACACGGCCAACCGATCTCCATACCGCATATGGAAGGCTCCCTTCGCAATGTGCCGACGAATACCAAGGGGATCGGATGCCAACGGGATCTGTCGGCACATTGCGATGGAAATGACATGTGTATGGCCACCTTTATTGTATAATAAGAACGAGAGGTGTAAACATGTCTTCATCTACCAATCAAACGTTATTCTAACTGCAGCAGATCAGTTAAAAGATAAAATCTGATTGGACGCTGCGGGTTAATAGTATAGACCAATAAGGGCCATGTAGTTATTTTCCATCTGGCGGATTATTAGGCCAAGCACATTGATATAAACTAATGGGTGAGATTGATTCTAATCCTTGTTAATGTTCATGCCACATTAAGTCATAACCATTAACTGATTTTTTTTTTCCCCTTCACATTTTGTTAAATTACAGAGCGGATCCTTGTTGTATGTGAGTAGCATGTAGCCCCCAAATCACCCATTACCCGGTTTAATTTCTTCTCTGTCCTTTCTCACGCCCCCTTTCGCCACGCGATCACCCCCCATCACTTTGTCCCTCCTCCATTTCAGATCCCACAATGCCCTGCATGATCCCCCCCCCCCATCTGTCTCTTCCCAACAAACTCAGGACTCGGGACCTTCTCTTCTAAGTGCGCTCTATGAGAAACCTCAGCGCTGTAATGGGTTTCCTCGCTCTGTCTAATCTCACGCTCTATTGGATAATAATAAACGCACTAACTCTTTATAATGATGTTATCTTTGTAGTTTTGCTGTAGAAATATAAATAGAAAATTCCGACGATCTGTTTGTTTTTTCCCTGTACGAGCCATTGTTTTCTTTCCCTCTGAATGTGACCCGTGTTATACCAGGAAGGGGCGGGGCTTTATAGGAAGTGGGCGGGGATGGATGGGACGGTCCTAATGAGGGTCACGTTCGTTAATATTAATTGTGTGCATATGTATCCATAACTAGGCCACGTTGGGTTTGTATTAAATACTTTAACCAGTGCTGGATTGAGATGACCGATTACCCATAATTCACAGTAGGTCCTTAAGGGATGCTGTAGATAATAACATTATCCTGGCCAAATGCTATTGGATGTACCAATATATATAGACTTTCCCATTCTAACTATGGTGTGGGACTATCATTATGATGGGAATATTGGCAGGTAATGGCTAGCGTGCGACTGTCGCTATATCCGCACCTGATACATGGGAGCACAGGCTCCTCGTTTGTCCCTATTGGGGTATCTGCAGATCTCTGGACGATTTAAATGGAACCTTCCAATGTGTAGAATTCCGTGTGCAAGATAATGGGATTGTCCATGGAGCAGGAGGTTTTCCTTGTTAGAAACATAAGAATCCAGTCGGATAATTCTACGCTGGGGACACGTTATACAATATTACCGGGTATAGGTCGGTCGGAAATATCGCATGGTGTGGGTGGGGCAGATGCGACCAATGATTTGTCCAGGCTCATCCCTATGTACCCAGCATTAGGGCCAGATTTGCTTTCTAGGTAGCCAGTCCCATAGACTTTAATAGAAAACCTAGGCACATTATTTACCTTGGGTTAGTCCAGCCCTGGCTTTATTCGGCATCATTCTCCCTGTCCGTCTCCACTAGGGTATCTACAGTCCTGTGTTCTTGTCTCTTCTATTTCCTGTAGGGGGAACTAGAGCGCCAGCTGCTCCAAGCCAATCCCATCCTGGAGTCTTTTGGGAACGCCAAGACTGTAAAAAATGACAATTCCTCTCGCTTCGTAAGTGGTATTTGTGTTACTGTGTCTGTGTCCGTTACCAGCTCTGTGGCCAAGTGGCGGCAATTACCAGCTGTATGGCCAAGTGGCGGCAATTACCAGCTGTATGGCCAAGTGGCGGCCATTTACCAGCTGTATGGCCAAGTGCGGCGGCAATTACCAGCGTATGGCCAAGTGGCGGCAATTACCAGCTGTATGGCCAAGTGGCGGCAATTACCAGCTGTATGGCCAAGTGGCGGCAATTACCAGCTGTATGGCCAAGTGGCGGCAATTACCGGCTCTATGGCCAAGTGGCGGCAATTACCAGCTCTATGGCCAAGTGGCGGCAATTACCAGCGGACAACTTACAGCAGTGATAATTGTGTGTTCTGTCTGTTCTCTTATTAGACACACATGGTGACTAGGCTTAAAATAATTTGGCCAACTTATTGAACTAATTGTTTTATTTATCCAGGGTTCATGGCTGTTTGTAGCGGGAACCTTATGGAGTTCTAGCCAATATACAATTAGAATTCTATTGTCTGTGTCTCTTATTGGACACGGTAGATGGGTTCAGACTTTGTAACTTGGCTGTGAGGAATTTTCCCAGCAAGTGACTGTAACTGATTTGTCCTCTTAGGGCAGTAAGTGGCAGTTAATCCTATGGAGGCTGCTGGTTTGTTTCTCTGTAATCCCCCAACCAGGCCGTGTCCTGACAGCACCTGATTAGATAACCGGTCTGCAAAGTGCCGGCCAGGAATAGCAGCAATGTCTGTCCCATGAGACCGGCAGGGGGGGGGAAGCTCGTCCAGAACTGGGTGTGGGGGTTCCAGAATCTAGATCTGATAGTCTGTGGGTGTCTGCAAGATGCTCAGCCAGTCATAGCATCATTCTGATAAATATGAAGGGTCTGTTATTTGTGATCCTTGGTCCTGCCCCGTTTACCCTGCTGTACAGACGTTGTATTGCCCTGTCCTGAATGTTTGGTTATTTACCCTTAATATCCATGTGTCTGACATGGACTCATTTTAATGATATACTTAATTAGATTAATTATAATACTTAATATTCATGTGTCTGTCGCAGACTCATTTTAAGTATATACTTAATTAGATTTAATTATAATACTAATATCATGTGTCTGTCGCAGACTCATTTTAAGTATATACTTAATTATATTAATTAATTATAATACTTAATATTCATGTGTCTGTCGCAGACTCATTTTAAGTATATACTTAATTATATTAATTAATTATAATACTTAATATTCATGTGTCTGTCGCAGACTCATTTTAAGTATATACTTAATTATATTAATTAATTATAATACTTAATATTCATGTGTCTGACACAGACTCATTTTAATGATATACTTAATTATATTAATTATAATACTTATACCATGTGTCTGACACGGACTCATTTTAATGATATACTTAATTATTAATTAATTATAAACTTAATACCATGTGTCTGACAGACTCATTTAATGATATACTTAATTATCATTAATTAATTATGATACTTTAATATCCACTCGTGTCTGACACACTCATTTTTATGATATACTTAATTATATTAATTAATTATAATACTTAATTTCATGTCACTGTCAAGACTCATTTTAAGTATATACTTAATTATATTAATTAATTATAATACTTAATATTCATGTGTCTGTCACGAACTCAATTTTAAGTTATACTTAATTATATTAATTAATTATGATACTTAATATCCATGTGTCTGACACGGACTCATTTTAATGATATACTTAATTATATTAATTAATTATAATATATATCCAGTGTCTGACACAGACTCATTTAATGATATACTTAATTATATTATTATGATACTTAATATCATGTGCTGACACGGACTCATTTAATGATATACTTAATTATTAATTATAATACTTAATATCCATGTGTCTGACACGGACTCATTTAATGATATACTTAATTATATAATTATAATACTTAATATCCCTGTGTCTGACACGACTCATTTTAATGATATACGTAATATATTAATTATAATCTTAATATCCATGTGTCTGACACGGACTCATTTTAATGATATACTTAATATATTAATTATAATACTTAATATCCATGTGTTGACACGGGCTCATTTTAATGATATACTTTAATTATATTAATTATAATTACTTAATATCCATGGTCTGGACACGGGCTCATTTTAAGATATACTTAATTATATTAATTAATTATAATACTAATATTCATGTCACTGTCAGACTCATTTTAAGTATATTACTATTATATTAATTAATTTAATACTTAATATTCATGTGTCTGTACGACTCATTTTAAGTTTATTAATTAATTATATTAATAATATGATACTTAATTCCATGGTCTGACACGGACTCATTTTAATGATATACTTAATTATATTAATTAATTATAATACTTAATATTCCATGTGTCTGACGGACTCATTTTAATGATATACTTAATTATATTAATTATAATTCTTATATCCATGTGTCTGACACGGGCTCATTTTAATGATATACTTAATTATATTAATTAATTAAATACTTAATATCCACTTGGTCTGACACGGACTCATTTTAATGAATACTTAATTATATTAATTAATTATAATTACTTAATATCCATGTCTGACAAACGACTCTTATTTTGTCTGTTTTTTCTTTTAGGGAAAATCATCCGAATTAATTTCGACGTGACGGATATATAGTTGGGGCCAATATAGAGACTGTATCCTTACACTGACCACGATACTTGACGGACTGCTCTTCGCTTAACAGCCCAAACTCCATATGGATAAATGTTTATTTCCCCCAATTCCCGATATTTCAGCATGATTGAGATTTTACCGCTACGCTATTAATATCTATTTTACCATGTGATTCCTGTCCTGAAATCCGCCCTGTAGGTGAATTCCATTGCAGTATTTAAGAAATATAAAAAAATCCAGTAAGAGTCCTGTGGTTTGGAGAGCGGTCCAGTGTCTGGGCGGAGTGTAGTCAGTCCACCTACCGAGCAGGACGAGGGAATTCAAAAAATCACATCTAAGAACAATCACCTTGAAAAAACCTGTTTATTGGCGTCTTCAGTTGAGTACACAGGGACACCAATGTGGTAAAAATCTAATGTAGAAATGTGGCACTTCCACTGCTTATGTGTCTGACACAGACTCATTTTAATGATATACTTAATTATATTAATTATAATACTTAATATCCATGTGTCTGACACGGACTCATTTTTTCCACCTATAGACCATTGTGGGTTTACCGGTGTCGACTTCCATTAGCATCCATAGTTTGCCCGGTAGTCGGAATTTGTTCACTCGGGAAAGGAATACTGTCCTGTGTTTTATATGGCTACTGGGGAAGGATCCTGTAGCCTGGACCCAGGGACTGTCTGTATGTTTTATGGAGAAGGAATTCCTACCTAAGCTGGACCTGTAAAGGATTGGCCCCGTATATAAAGTAGGTACGGATGGTCAGTGAGCAAACTGGAATAGCTGGGGAAATAAACCCACAAACCTTGTCAGGATTTTCCCAGCAACCCACAGGAAAGGTGAGCCACGGTTCAACTGTTCAGTGGTTCGGGTTGGTCCCCATAGGCTGAGATTGTCCTCTAGCAGCAGCTACGGCGTTAATAGACATTATCTTTTATTTAGCTAACATCCTGTGCTTCCCTCTCGTGTAGGGGAACATGCGGTCCTGTGCTGTAACCTCACCACCCATTTCACACACATTTCTAACTGAAAGCTTGCCACTCTACACCCCTCTCTGAGCTCCCCATGTTTCCTTACCAAAACCCACGTCTCCCAGACTCTCTACATCTGCACATGTGGGTTCCCCTCGGGCCTTATGGGTGTTATATGATTTTCCCTTCCCTATGTTGTTATTTACATTCCTGAATAATCTGTGTTGTGTAGATCCTCGGTCATAGCTCCAGTTACTACGGGTACGTTGAAAGCCTAGGATTTATGGGAATATCACAGTTATAGTGGCCTTGGGTTGGGCGGGCAGCGACTTCTATTCTGTGGCGGAATGGGACAGTTGTCCAGGATCCTTTGTCTGCCCATGTTTGGAGGAAGCCATTTTATCCAGGTGTAATTTTGTGCCGTTGGTGTTCCATCCACCAATTCACAAGAGCCTGACTGTGTTTGCCAACTTGGCACACTCTTCGCTTGGAACTCCTAACTGCATGTGTCAGACAGACAGATCACCGTGGTGTCTCATGCACCGTCTGGGTGTTCATAGTGCAGGTGTCTTGGTATATGGAAATGCCAGACAATTAATGTCCTCAAATGTTGTAACATACAGTGCGGTGTAAAACGCCAGCATAATCCAGTTCCCTGACTGACCACCATGTCTTTCCTGGCCACTTAGTTATGACACCATGGGTTGTAATCAAGGCCTAGAGGGTGTTTGGGACCCCAGAGTTCCTGGTCAACGGTCACGGTTCTTATCCCTGTAGGTGTCCACTGACGAGTTGTAGGGGGATCCCATTGATTGAGGCAAGGGGGAGGTGAGGCGAATCTGTGGAATTGAATCAGGATTGATGAAATCTATTAAGAGATAGAACGAGTTAAAATAACAATGGTTTTAGCGAAACAAGAACACAGTCCAATATATTTTGCCGTGTCCGTCCAATCAGACGACAAACTCTCCACACCTCCCCTTCAACCAGTCAATAACTATATTAAAAGATAACATGCCCGGGGAAAACTCCCAGTCTGTGGTTCGCCTTGTCACACTGAGAAATCCCAATGTGCCTAGGAAATTCCTGCTCATAGCCCGTACCAGTATCTCATGCCATAGGCTTGTAGAGAGTTGTGTGGACAGAATGAACTTCATGCCATGCTCAGGCGTATAGAGAGTTGGAATGAACAAGCATTGTGGTTAGACTTGTGGCAGAATGAACTCATGCCATCAGGCTGTATAAGAGTTGTGTGGACAAATGACTTCATGCCACTAGGCTGTATAGAGAGTTGTGTGGACAGATGAACTTGCCAGGCCATCGGCTGTATAGAGAGTTTGCGCTGGACAGAATAACTTCATGCCATCAGGATGTATAAGAGTTGTGGGGACAGAATGAACTCAGCACATTAGGCCCGGTGAATAGAGCAGTTGTGTGGACAGAATGAACTCATGCATAGGCCTGTATAGAAGAGAGTTGTGTGGACGATGAACTTCATGCCATCAGGCTGTATATCGAGTTGTGGACAGAATGAATTCATGCCATCCAGGCGTGTAAGAGAGTTGTGTGGACAGAATGAACTTCATGCCCATTAGGCTGATAGAGAGTGTTGGACAGAATGACTTCATGCCATTAGGCTGTAATGGAGTGTGAGAGACTTCAGCATCATGTATGAAGTGTGGGACCAGAAATAACTTCACTGCACAAGTGCTGTATGAGATGTTGTGTGGACAGAATGAACCTTTTCATGCCATCAGGCTGTATAGAGAGTGTGTGTGCAGTGAACAGCATAGCTTAAGAGGTGACGAAGCAATCTCAAGGTGTGGACAGAGATGAGTCTTGACTTTTCCTCTCTTATTCAGAGCCAAAACATTATGTAAATGGTAACGAGGAACCATAAGGTTGATTGAATAAACAGCCGCCCAAGTCAATTTGACAGTCCTCATTGGACATAGTGTCCCCAATCAACTGTCAACGCGGAAACCGGAATCGGTGTGTGTGTCCCTAGAAGCTTGCGGGAGATTCAATATAGAATCTGTTTTCTAATAGTCTGGGCAACCGTGCACACGGGTTAAATGAATTGACCATTCTAGATCTACCAGAGTAGTTGAGCTGTTGGTAAATCCCCTGCTTAGTATTTAGCATGTTTGTAGCGTTAGTGTCGGGTTCCAATAGACATGCTCAGAGACCAAAGCCACCCTCCTCTTAATATTGTCTTTTATGTTTTCAAAATCATATGGCAGCAAAATCGGGACTACAAACACATGCATCCAATCCTGGCCCAATCCTAACTGACAGCACATCTAGTTAGTCACCATTACCTGTTTGTACCATAGGTTATATGACCGCCGCGGTCACTTGAAAGTGTTGCGTTGAGTTGTGGTAAATAAAGGAAATACTACCGCAGCCAGTGCTACGCTAGGGAGGCCAGCAGGAGCCCTAATGGGAATTAGGCGGGCTACTAGGGTGTTTTAGAGGAGAAACCGTTGACTTTAAGTATATCACTATAAACATTGTAGAACGTTAATTTCCCATCGGTTTGAACGATCTTTAAAATTCCCACGATCGTTCAAATTAACGATATGATCATCAATTCCCAAGAATTCCATTGCTGTAGTTTACTACAACATGATATTCTACGATGCCACATGAAACGTTCGGTCATAACGTTACGCTACGGCCGCGATCGCACACGAACTAAACGAAATACTGCCCCATTGCATTGGTGTAGGGCGTCCTATCTGGCAGTTCCACATGCTGATCATGCTGTAGAGAGCGAGGGGCTGCTGCGTGTGAATTTAACTTTTATAGCCCTAACAGTACCAGCTCATCCCTTTAACCAATGGACGGACTGTACAGCTAAGTTAAAGGGATGGCTAGTCAGCTGACTCCAAGGGAATCCTTACCTGGTACCCTGGGAAGAAATAACATAGAACAGAAACAGATAAACTGGTCTAAGCAACGTGTTACCCCCATTGTGCATCAGACACCCGCCCGATTTCCACAATTGTAACGGTAACCAGACATGATGCCGCTGTCTGCGTGACGATATACCCCCACAGTGACCTGCTTGCCAGTAATTGCAGGGTTAAACTTGCCGTACGATCAGTTTGTAATGACCGGCATGTGGGAGTATATGGACAAACAGGGCAGGAAAGGACCTGCAGATAGCCCTGGGAAACTACAACTCCCATCATCAACAGTTGTTGCGTCAGAATCGAAGGCATGTCTAGTGCGGGGTGTGTAAGGGACACATGGCATGTGGCAGTAATGGATGTGTGTGTGAGTGTGTAATGACACGAGGTTAGTTTGTGGTAAGGGAAGCAGGGCATGCGTGTGTAACGGACACAGAGCACGTGTGTGTAATGGACAGGGGCACATGTGTGTAATGGACACGGGGCATGTGTGATTGACCTGGTTTGTGTATTGTACACGGGGCACGTGTGTGTGTAATGGACACAGGGCAGCGTGATGGAATGGGCGTTTGTAATTGACAGGGCATGCGTGGGGAATGGACATGGGGCATGTGGTGTAATGTGACATGGGGTATGGGTGTGTATTTGTAAGGGACACGTGGTTAGTGTGATTAGTCCAGGGCTCTTGAGACACAGACATGGAACACGCTTCCAACAACCCATAACAATGCGTGGCAGGAGTGAGAGCTTTTATTGTAACCATTAAGGAGTTGGATTGATGGCTCCTGGAATGCGTCTTCCTCTCACTGTTCGTCTGTGCCTTAAAGGTACATCACCGTTTGTAAACCAGAGCCACGGCCTCCCTCTTAATAGAAAGCCACAGGCAGCCCCACCTGGTCTGGGGCCAGTACCTGAAGGAAGTTCACCCCTTCCCCATCAGAACCTAGACATACCTCATGACCTAGACAGCCCAGTCGACCCTGGGACCTCTCCCCAGCCAGTCATCCCAGTCAAGTTGTTCCCAGTTCCACGTATTTTATTCGCCTGGCCCATGGGGCTGATGCCATTAAAGGAGCAAAAGTTCCCCTGTGCTATCATCCACATTAACCATTAGAAGTCATCTAACTGCTGTTACCCATATAAAAAGCTAACTCCTGATTGGTTGCAACTTTTATTGCATCAGCCATTGCACACCTGTCTGCTCTGCATTGCTTAGTGGCCCATCTTCTCTGGCTAATAAATGGCATTGGTGGCAATTCTTCCACACACCATCACATCCCATGTGGCACTGGACGGACAATCGCCCCACAGACATGTTGCGTATTGTGGATCAATTGGTGTCGTTGTTTGATCTGCCAGTGACTGGAACCACCACACGTACAATTGTTGGCTGGAGTGGCGCTTCATCCATCATTGGCTGAATCATACGTGTGAATGTACCGTATATCCCGTGTCTGCCTTCCTCCCCTTGGTCATGTAGATAAGAGCCCTGGGTATCCTGTGATAAGAGATGGCGGTTTCTACCAGCCCCCGATAGCGATACCATTGTTGGCTTTGGACTGATCAAGTAACTTCCAATGGGAAATTGGGCACGAACAGGGACAATGCCGTGAATGGCCAGTTAACATATTCAGGCATGGCAATATATAATGCGTAGAGCCACACCACGAAAATATGGAACCTCCCATTCCACCCCATGTTCCTGTTCACCCACATTGGGCAGATTATGATGGGGAACTGTCTGTATAGTCCCAAGATGAACTGTCAGCTTTGGACAAACAATAAAACACAATTCAATCCGGTTATGCACGAGTGTTAGAATGGCCCCCCCCCCCAGCACATGGTACAGTCTCCCCACCACCCACATGTGTGCCCTGTCAGACGCTTGATATGTGTTCAAGCAAATGATAAACGGTCAATGTGCTGGGATCGGTTCCCTCCCCTTTTACATTAACATGGGCTGTAGGGCTGTCACCACTTGTAGGGGACCTTTCTTCTTCCTTGTACTGAGTGTAAGTCATCCACATGGCTGCCGGAGCTAAATCTCTAACACAGTATGATCATCTATATGGATTTACATGGATACATTCACATCAGGCCCTGCCCGAAGAGCTTACAATCTAAGCACATTTATATGACACATACACAACCTATCAGTAGTCTTTATGATTGGGGGGAACCGAGTGGCCCGGAGGAAAACCCACGCAAACACGGGGAGAACATAAAATCCCTTGCAGACGTGTCACCAGGGTGGAATCGAACTCAGAACCTCAGCGCTGCAAGGAATCAGTGCTAACATGAGCCACCGTACTGCCCATAGCACCTACTTACCCGGTGGCAAGGGACCAGGTTCAGGTCCCTTCAGGGCATTTGGAAGGTAGTTGGGTGGGGGTAGCTCGACATATATATAAAAAGGTTTTTTAGGCTGGGCCCGTCCTATATAGCATTGGTCTTGGCTCTTCAGTGTGTTGAAAGGGTTAAATTAGGTTGTTTTTTTTGAGGATGGAGTGAGAGAAGCAGACAGATTTTATAGGCCCCTGGTGCCCCTGCAGGACTCGCTTACTGGGAAACAGCTGCAAATCCCCCCTGGGATATTTCAGAATAAACATCTGTCACTCTCCTCCTCTACCCAGCTATGGGGCAGCACGTTACAATGTCAGGCCACAATGTGACACCCCCCTATCATGGTGGAACATTCCAGTTCCTTCCTTAACCCTTTAACGTATTAGACATTTCCAAGACTGCTGTGGGTTTTTCTTTCTTTTTATATCTGTGGTAATATAAGGGTAAACTGCCACACATACCACATGTCTTATTGTGAGTCTATAATTGACCCGTGTACTATGAAGGGTAAGGGCCTAGACTTTGGCGTGACGAGGAGTTAATGTCACCCAGTCACGTAAACCAAAATAACCGAGATTTGTGGAATCCCCAACGTCTGGCAGTGGGGGGGGTCAATTCTACAGATGTTCTCCTGGAAACAATACATCATTAACGATCAATGTATGTAATGTAGTAAGTATGATATAGTAAGCGTATGTATTGTATATAAGTAAGTTGTAAGTAATGTATGTATGTAGTATGTAAGTATGTTAGTATATAAGTAAGTCATGTAGTATGTCTTATAAGTAGTTGTATGTATATATAATGTATGTATGTATTAGTATGTAAGTATGTAATATAATGTAAAGTAGATTTGTTAATCTGAAGTAGTAGTATATTGTAAGTATGTATGTATATAAGTAGTATGTATGTATGTTATTAGTAAGTATGTAAGTACTGTCATGTAAGTATGTATGTAGTATGTATGTATTGAAGTATGTATGTAAGTATGTTGTAGTTGTAGTGTAAGTATGTATTTAATGGTATGTGTATGTGTATGTAGGTATGTATTGTATGTAAGTATGTATGTATGTAGTATGTAAGTATGTATAATTGTATTTATAAAGGGCCACTTGGGTACATAGCCGTTGTACTAAAATACAGATAGACATACAACAAGGGGATGAGCCATTATACAGATAGATAAAAATTTAATTAAATACACATTTCATACATCGGTTAAGAACCCTATATATAAATGATTATAATGGATATAAGGTGAAAACAGCCTTGAACATTGAGGAATGAGATCCCTGCCCCGAAGAGCTACAATCTAAGTAATCAATTCCTCAATGATTTGGATGCCAGTTCCCATGCAGGAATCATAGGAATATTGGGATCTTATCGCCAACTGCATAGTTTGTCACACTGGGGCCTTTTTTTTTTCTCCAAACTCACACCTGTCAGATGAACACCCAATCCTGTCAGGTCCTAAGTATTGTGTGTACCAAGCTTAGCCTAGATAAGTTATAATAAATTAATAAAGGGAATTGAGGAGTTTACATATAAAGACATACTGATAAGTAATTACTAAAATTAATAAAGGGAATGAGGAGTTTAGCTATAAAGGACATACTAGATAAGTAATTACTAAATTAATAAGGGAACTTGAGAGTTACTATGAAGACTACTAGATAAGTTATACTTTACAAAATAAAGGGAATGGAGAAATCTTGATATTAAACAGACTAGATAAGTAATACTAAATTAATAAAAGGGAATGGAGGGGTTTAGCTTAAAAGACCGATAGTATTACTAAATAATAAAGGGCTGGAGGTGTTTAACTTAAGACAGAGTAGATAATTATTACTAACTAATAAAAAGGAGTGGGGGAAGCTAACAGAAAGACTAATATTATTACTAATTAATAAAAGGAGTGGAAAAGTTTAGCTATAAAGACAGAACAGCTAAGTAATTACTAAATATAAAGGGAATGGAGGAGTTATGGTAGTAAAGAAAGACTGATAAGTAATTACTAAAACTAATAAAAAGGAATGGAGAGTAAAGCTATACAGAAAGACTAAATAAGTTATTACTAACTTAATAAAGGGAGTGGGGGAGTTTAGCTATACAAAAGACTAAATTATTTACTAAATAATAAAGGGAGGGAGGGAGTTTCTCTATAAAGACGATGATAAATGTCACAACTAAATAATAAAGGGAGTGGAGATTTACCAATGCGCCTCGAACTTGGTTCCTATATTATATTATAATAATTTGCGCGTCCAACGCACAAAATAGTGTGTAAAACCCACACAACTGGACATACACTGGATTTACGCTAATTGTACACGGTAGCGGGCGAGATATTACGTTGCCCTTTTATAGTTTATTAACTATGTTTATTTTATTGTATTGTATACCAGTTATAGAAATAATCGGTGTTTTATTCTCAACATTATAACATTATAAACTCATCATCGTCATGAAAGGGTTACTCTCCGTTTAATGGCTGCTTGTAAATTTGTAGGATTTAGGAAGATGAATTAACAGCCGTTTATTATCCTTGGCATTGCTTTTATAATATAAAACCTGGACAGACGTGTAGCAGCTCTCCATAGGGTTGGATAGGACAGTAGCCATGACATCAGCCCATCTGCAGGGATTTAATGGGGAAATAAACATTCGGCGCTAAGTTCGGTGTCTGCTAAACAGTAGACAGTCATGGATCATATTACGGTATTATTATTACTGATAACATGAACCTATCATCGGCTTCCTGTGTCTATTGTTATTTCATTCACGTTTTACTTAACTTGGCTGGGGAAAAGATTTTATCAAACGTTCCCTTTTTATTCAGGGCTTTTAGGCACAGACGATTCTATACCGGCTGCCATAGTATTTCGGTTGATCGCGTCACAAAACCGGCAGAAATTTCTGCGCTACATAGATGTCAGTTATACATTGATCCAAATCTTTTTGCCTTTCAGATCGCGAGGACCAATCAATTCTGTGCACGTAAGTAGAACAACCCTGAATTTACAATAGAGGTTTCCGTTTATACTTCTTTATACGAAAGTAGGGTCCAGGAACGTCGCTAGCCTTACTCCCCATCTAGTGCTGTTTTCACGTTACAGGGGAAATAACTTTACATTGAAGACTGTAAAGTGAAGCGGCCATACTGTCACATTTTCAGGGCTTGTGGGTGTTCCCTGGACTGAGCTATTAGGCTGGGTACACACTGGCAGTGGTCAGCCAGAACAAATCACAGTGGGTCGTGGCAAAAGTAGAGCCATGGCGGCAGTTCGCCGCAACTGGTCCGTAGGGAACCGCATCGACGGAATTTACCAGCATACCCAATCGATTGCAGCCGCCCCTACCCACACCATATAATATTTCATAACCGACCATTATACGGTACATATTGGCCGGTCTGTACCCAGCCTTGTTAGCACAGAGACCCAATGTGTAACATATCCCGAAGGTCTGGACCGTCATTGGCGATATCATCCCGTCCCTGGTGGGAACTTCAAAGGCCAAAGGGGGAAGTCACATATCCCGGGTACTAGAGGGTGCCACTCCCTCTTCCTGGGGCTCACACATACCGCGCTGTATCGTGTGTCAGATTCCAGCCACTAGGATAAATATTTAACCCTGTCAGCAGTTTGAGGAACATATGTTATATTAATTGTTTATTTTTCCCATAAAAGCATTTGAATATTTAGTCTGTCGAGGAAAATCGGATCATTCAGACTACCCTGGCCAAATTCATGGCGCTTAGCTTTGCTTAAAAGGTTACCAATAGTCTCAGAGATAGGTCCAGAAGACATGAGTCATGCCGGACCCCCGAGAGCCTGTCTGCAGTCGTCCTGACTAATAATGTTGGGATTCGGGTAACAATGCACACAGTGTAGTTTATATCTGGACAGTGATACGTACCTGCCTTAAAAGGGAATTATTACCTCGACTGTCCGTACTGCTGTGCATGCTGGGAATGATGGGTTTATAGACATTATGTGAATTCGCAACAGTTTGTAAATAGGTCAATTCTAGATATAAGTTATTAATTGTATTGAGAGAACATTTGTGATTGGGCGATGGTTTACTATATCACACATTCGTCTCTATGTAATAGAGGGGTCTTTGAAACCGCAGATACCGTGTGTTCTAGGGAGGTTAGGGAGACGGGCGGTAAGTGGAGTTGGGAATAAACCACGTTGTTATTTTCAGGGTGAATCTGGAGCCGGGAAGACTGAGAACACCAAGAAAGTCATTCAGTACTTGGCCCACGTTGCATCCTCTCATAAGGGGAAAAAGGAGCACAATATCCCAGTGAGTTCATAGAAAACATATAACGACCAGTCAACTGTAATAAACCTGGTCCCCACGCATCCTACTAACATGTTTATTGTTTGCTGCAAACAGACAGAATCTCCCAAATCCATCAATACCAGGCAAGTGAATTTTTATGTGTTGTTCTGTTACTATCCTCTCTCTCTCCGTCCCTTATCGTCTGTCTCTCTCCCTCTCTGTGTCTCTCTCTGTATGTCTCTCTCTCTCTCTGTATCTGTTCCTGTCCCTCCTCGTATCTCTCTCTCCCTCTCTGTATCTGTCTCTGTCCCTCTGTATCTCTCTCCCTCTCTGTCTCTGTGTCTCTCTCTCTCTGTATCTGTGTCTCCTCTGTATCTGTCCTCCTTCTGTCTCTGTTCTCTCTTCTGTTATCTCTCTCTCTCTGTATCTGTCTTGTCCCTCTGTATCTTCTACCTCTCTGTCTCTGTGTCTCTCTCTAATCTGTCTCTCCCTCTCTGTCCTGTGTGTGTCTCTCTCTGTCTCTGTGTGTCTCTCTCTGTATCTGTCTCTGTCCCTCTGTATCTCTCTCCCTCTCTGTGTCTCTCTCTATCTGTCTCTCCCTCTATTTCTGTGTCTCTCTCTCTGTATCTGTCTCTTTCCCTCTGTCTCTGTGTTCTTCTCTCGTATCTGTGCTTTCCCTCTGTATCTGCGCTCCCTCTCTGTCTCGTGTCCTCTCTGTCTCTGTCTGTCTTCTCGTTCTCCTGTGTCTCTCTCTCTGTATCTGCCTCTGTCCCTCTGTATCTCTCTCCCGTGTGTCTCTCTCTGTATCTGTCTCTGTCCCTCTGTATCTGCCTCTCCATCTCTCTCTCCCTCTCTGTATCTGTCTTGTCCCTCTGTATCTGCCTCTCCATCTCTCTCCCTCTCTGTATCTATGTTCTGTCCCTCTGTATCGTTCTTGTCCTTGTATCGCCCTCTCCATCCTCTCTCCCTCTCGTATCTGTGTCGTCCCTCTGTACTCTGTCTCTGTCCTGGTACTCTGCCTCTCCATCTCTCTCTCCCTCTCTGTATCTGTCCCTCTGTTCTGTGTCTCTCGGTCTGTCCCTCTGTATCTACGTCTCTCCCTCTTCCTGTCTCGCTGTGTCCTCTCTCTGTACTGTACTCTATCTCTCTCTCTCTGTCCTCTGTATCTCTTTCTGTGTCTCTCTGCCCCTCTGTTTGTCTCTCTCTGTCTCTATCTCTCTGTGTTTCCCTCTGTCCCTCAGTATCTGTGTGTGTCTCTGTGTCCCTTTGGTATCTCTCTCTGTCCCTCTGTCTGTTCTCTCTCTCTGTGTCTCTCTATCGTATCTGTCCCTCTGTCTCTATCTCCTCTCCTGCCCCTCTGTTTGTCTCTCTCTCGTCTCTATCTTTCTCTGTGTTTCCCTCTGTCCCTCAGTATCTGTGTGTGTCTCTGTGTCCTTTGTATATATCTCTCTCCCCTCTGTCTGTCTGTCTCTCTCTCTGTGTCTCTCTTGAGTCTACCTCTCTCTCTTGTTGTTGATAAACTGATTGTCCCTTTGCTTTGACCTGTCTCTATTCTGGGATCTCTGGGGAAACACCTGTTTGCCTGTTTCCCTGTCTATTCCCCATGTGTGTTATAATGAGGGTCTTAACCCATTAATGGTGATATCTGAACCGTAACATGGTGTTTAGTCTATTGCTGGTCTGACTGTGTATATGTCGGGGGGATAAATGACACATGGGTTAGTACCGGACTTTGGGAAAGGGTTAAGCAGGATTTGTAGCTGTAGTGTCCCAGACAAAGTGCAGGAGTGTGAGATCTTGTGATGGGGGATTTATACACGACACTGGGAGATGTGTAATTACTGTCCCGGGGGCTTCTCACTATGGGGCTCAACCAGGCAGGACAAATCCCACAATCCCGCCAGATGCAGGATATGGTCAGGGTCATTTTAACTTTACACACATGGTTTCAAGGATGGGATTGGGCACAGAGGAGGGATTTAGGTGGCCATACATACGAAACATTCCATGATGGGATTTACCGATTATCGCTCATGTGTGGGGATTTCCCGACCGATCGACATAGTGCCGACAAATGACGTAGTGCGCACTCCGATCGATCGGGAAAGACGGAAAATTTCCTTTACTTTAATAGAGGGAGTGATAACCGATTGTGCGATGTATGGCACACGGCCAACCGATTCCACTCCGACCGCATATGAAGGCTCCCTTCGCATGTGCCGACGAATACCAAGGGGATCGGATGCCAACGGGATGTCGGCACATTGCGATGGAAATGACATGTGTATGCCACCTTTATTGTATAATACGAAACGAGAGGTGTAAACATGTCTTCATCTACCAATCAAACGTTATTCAACTGCAGCAGATCAGTTAACAAGATAAAATCTGATTGGACGCTGCGGGTTAATAGTATAGACCAATAAGGCCATGTAGTTATTTCCATCTGGCGGATTATTAGGCCAAGCACATTGATAAAAACTAATGGGTGAGATTGATTCTAATCCTTGTTAATGTTCATGCCAAATTAAGTCATAACCATTAACTGATTTTTTTTTTCCCCTTCACATTTTGTTTAATTACAGAGCGGATTCCTTGTTGTATGTGAGTAGCATGTAGCCCCCAAATCACCCATTACCCGTTTAATTTCTTCTCTGTCCTTTCTCACGCCCCTTTCGCCACGCGATCACCCCATCACTGTGTCCCTCCTCATTTCAGATCCACAATGCCCTGCATGATTCCCCCCCCCCCCCCCCCCCCATCTGTCTCTTTCCCAACAAACTCAGGACTCGGGACCTTCTCTTATAAGTGCGCTCATGAGAAACCTCAGCGCTGTAATGGGTTTCCTCGCTCTGTCAATCTCACGCTCTATGGATAATAATAAACACTAACTCTTTATAATGATGTATCTTTGTAGTTTTGCTGTAGAAATATAAATAGAAATTCCGACGATCTGTTTGTTTTTCTCCCTGTACGAGCCATTGTTTTCTTTCCCTCTGATGTGACCCGGTGTTTTAACCAGGAAGGGGCGGGCTTATAGGAAGTGGGCGGGGATGGATGGGACGTCCTAATGAGGGTCACGTTCGTTAATATTAATTGTGTGCATATGTATCATAACTAGGCCACGTTGGGTTTGTATTAAACTTCAACCAGTCGTGGATGAGATGACTTACCCATAATTCACAGTAGGTCCTTAGGGATGCTGTAGATAATAACATTATCTGGCCAAATGCTATTGGATGTACCAATATATATAGACTTTCCCATTCTAACTATGGTGTGGGACTTCATATGATGGGAATATTGGCAGGTAAGGGCTACGTGCGACTGTCGCTTATATCCGCACCTGATACATGGGAGCACGGCTCCTCGTTTGTCCCTATTGGGGGTATCTGCAGATCTCTGGACGATTTAATGGAACCTTCCAATGTGTGAATTCCGTGTGCAAGATAATGGGATTGTCCATGGAGCAGGAGGTTTTCCTTGTTGAAACATAAGAACCAGTCGGATAATTCTACGCTGGGACACGTTATACATATTACCGGGTATAGGTCGGTCGGAAAATATCGCATGGTGTGGGTGGGGGCAGATGCGACCGTGATTTGTAGGCTCATCCCTATGTACCAGCATTAGGGCAGATTTGCTTTCTAGTAGCCAGTCCCATAGACTTTAATAGAAAACCTAGGCACATTATTTACCTTGGGTTAGTCCAGCCCGGCTTTATTCGGCATCATTCTCCCTGTCCGTCTCCACTAGGGTATCTACAGTCCTGTGTTCTTGTCCTTCTCATTTCCTGTAGGGGAACTAGAGCGCCAGCTGCTCCAAGCCAATCCCATCCTGAGTCTTTTGGGAACGCCAAGACTGTAAAAAATGACAATTCCTCTGCCTTCGTAAGTGGTATTTGTGTTACTGCTGTTTCGTGTCCGTTACCAGCTCTGTGGCCAAAGTGGCGGCAATTACCAGCTGTATGGCCAAGTGGCGGAATTACCAGGCTGATGGCAAGTGGCGGCAATTACAGGTATGGCCAAGTGGCGGCAATTACCAGCTGTATGCCAAGTGGCGGATAATCATCAACAGCTGTATGGCCAAGTGGCGGCAATACAGCTGTATGGCAAGTGGCGGCAATTACCAGCTGTATGGCAAGTGGCGGCAATTACAGCTGTATGCCCAAAGTGGCGGCAATTACCAGCTGTATGGCACAGTGGCGGCAATTACCAGCTGTATGGCCACACAGGTTGGCGGCAATTACCAGTCTACTGGCACAAGTGGCGGCAATTACCAGCTCTATGGCCAAGTGGCGGCAATTACCACGCGCGGACAACTTACAGCAGTGATAATTGTGTGTTCTGTCTGTTCTCTATAGACACACATGGTGACTAGCTTTAAAATAATTTGGCCAACTTATTGAACTAATTGTTTTATTTATCCAGGGTTCATGGCGTGTTTGTAGCGGGAACCTATGGAGTTTAGCCAATATCAAATTAGAATTCTTATTGGTGTCTCTTATTGGACACGGTGATGGGTTCAGACTTTGTAACTGGCTGTGAGGAATTTTCCCAGCAAGTGACGTAAACTGATTTGTCCTCTTAGGGCAGTAAGTGGCAGTTAATCCTATGGGAGGCTGCTGGTTTGTTTCTCTGTAATCCCCCAACCAGGCCGTGTCCTGACAGCACCTGATAGATAACCGGTCTCAAGTGCCGGCCAGGAATAGCAGCCATGTCTGTCCCCATGAGACCGGAGGGGGGGGGAAGTCGTCCAAACTGGGTGTGGGGGTTCCAGATCTAGATTGATAGTTGTGGGTCTGCAAGATGCTCAGCCATCATACCATCATTCTGATAAATATGAAGGGTCTGTTATTTGGATCCTTGGTCCTGCCCCGTTACCCTGCTGTACCGACGTTGTATTGCCCTGTCCTGAAGTTTGGTTATTTACCCTTAATATCCATGTGTCTGACATGGACTCATTTTAATGATATACTTAATTAGATTAATTATAATACTTAATATTCATGTGTCTGTCGCAGACTCATTTTAGTATATACTTAATTATATTATTAATTATAATACTTATATATCATGTGTCTGTCGCAGACTATTTTAAGATATACTTAATTAATTAATTAATTATAATACTTAATATTCATGTGTCTGTCGCAGACTCATTTTAGTATATACTTAATATATTAATTAATTATAATACTTAATATTCATGTGTCTGTCGCAGACTCATTTTAATATACTTAATATTAATAATTATAATACTAATATCAGTGTTCTGCAGAATCATTTTAATGATATACTTAATTATATTAATTATAATACTTAATATCCATGTGTCTGACACGGACTCATTTTAATGATATACTTAATTATATTAATTATAATACTTAATATCCATGTGTCTGACACGGGCTCATTTTAATGATAACTTAATTATATTAATAATTATGATACTTATATCCATGTGTCTGACACACTCATTTTTATGATATACTTAATATATTATATTAATTATAATACTTAATATTCATGTCACTGTCACAGACTCATTTTAAGTATATACTTAATTATATAATTAATTATAATAACTTAATATTCATGTGTCTGTACAGACTCAATTTTAAGTTATACTTAATTAATTAATTAATTATGATACTTAATATCCATGTGTCTGACACGGACTCATTTTAATGATGATACTAACTTAATTATATTAATTAATTATAATACTTAATATTCATGTGTCTGTCACAGACTCAATTTTAAGTTTATACTTAATTATATTAATTAATTATGATACTTAATATCCATGTGTCTGACACGGACTCATTTTAATGATCTACTTAATTTAATTATTATAATACTTAATTCATGTGTCTGACACGACTCATTTTAATGTATACTTAATTATATTATTAATTATATCTCTTAATATCCTTTCTGACACAGACTCATTTTAATGATATACTTAATTATATTAATTAATTATGATACTTAATATCCATGTGTCTGACACACTCATTTTTATGATATGCTTAATTATATTAATTAATTATAATACTTAATATTCATGTCACTGTCACAGACTCATTTTAAGTATATACTTAATTATATTAATTAATTATAATACTTAATATTCATGTGTCTGTCACAGACTCAATTTTAAGTTTATACTTAATTATATTAATTAATTATGATACTTAATATCCATGTGTCTGACACGGACTCATTTTAATGATATACTTAATTATATTAATTAATTATAATACTTAATATCCATGTGTCTGACACGGACTCATTTTAATGATATACTTAATTATATTAATTAATTATAATACTTAATATCCATGTGTCTGACACAGACTCATTTTTTGTCTGTTTTTCTTTTAGGGAAAATTCATCCGAATTAATTTCGACGTGACCGGATATATAGTTGGGGCCAATATAGAGACCTGTATCCTTACACTGATCAGTACTACGTGACAGACTGCTCTCCGTTTAACAGCCCAAACTCCATATGGATAAATGTTTATTTCCCCCAATTCCCGATATTTCAGCCTGATTGAGATTTTACTCGCTATATTAATATTCTATTTTACATGTGATTCCTGTCCTGAAATCCGCCCTGTAGTGTGAATTCCCATTGCAGATATTTTAAGAAATATAAAAAATCCAGTAAGAGTCCTGTGGTTTGGAGAGCGGTCAGTGTCGGGCCGGAGTGTAGTCAGTCCACCTACCGAGCAGGACGAGGGAATTCAAAACTCACATCTAAGAACAATCACCTTGAAAAAACCTGTTTATTGGCGTCTCATGTTGAGTACACAGGGACACCCAATGTGGTAAAAAATCTAATGTAGAAATGTGGCACTTCCACTGCTCTGATCCCTCCCCCACCTCTTGTTGTTATTGTTAGAAATCCGTGGGGCTTTTTACCCTAAACGGAGGAATTTCTGTCCAAACCTCCAAACTGCGGTGAAACCGAATCTCATTCCTTAGATTCCTGACACCGCTGCCATGTAAATGAAGTACAGATAGCTGAATTGGAAACACACGGCTGTATGGTCAGGATAGTGTTGTTATAACTGGAATAACCAGACCATCATCCCAGGCGTAGAACCCTAGTAATCTACTGGTTAGGGACGTGGTGATGGTAAGTTTACCTGGAGAGACGTTACTGCTCCAAAGCTGCAGATTACAGAACTTGTTTTATTGGAAAATCCTGAACTAACATTTCCTTCAGATCTGCTGGAAAAGTCTCGGGCAATACGTCAAGCGAAGGACGAACGGACCTTCCATATATTTTACCAGCTGCTCGCCGGGTCAGGGGAACATTTAAAGTGTAAGGCTCCATGGCACCCCTTAAAGTTTTAATAAAATGTAAGGCAGGGTACACACGGGAACATGTGCTCCGACCGACCGCTCGCCAGAAACGACGGTTTGCCACATGCACCCTGTGGTACATGGGTGATCTACCGCTGCACCCATTTGCCTGATCCAGGACATTGGTCACTGGCAATGGCACACACGACAGAAATTTTTTTGCCAACATTCCATTGGATCCCCTATTGTTACTGTAAAATGGAACATTCCATTGGATCCCCTATTGTTATGGTAAAGTGGAACATTCTGTTGGATCCCCTATTGTTATTGTAAAATGGAATATTCCATTGGATCCCCTATTGTTACTGTAAAATGGAACATTCCATTGGATCCCCTATTGTTATGGTAAAGTGGAACATTCCGTTGGATCCCCTATTGTTACGGTAAAATGGAATATTCCATTCCGTTGGATCCCCTATTTTTATGGTAAAATGGAATATTCCGTTGGATCCCCTATTGTTATTGTAAAATGGAATATTCCGTTGGATCTCCTATTGTTACGGTAAAATGGAACATTCCATTGGATCCCTTATTGTTACGGTAAAATAGAACATTCCATTGGATCTCCTATTGTTACTGTAAAATGGAACATTCCATTGCATCCGCTATTCATTTTTTTGCCTGATCACGTGATCTTCAATAGGCCACGCAATCTGTTCCCCTGGAATTCCCAGGAATATGGTTGGGTTGGGTTGGGTTTGGATGCAGGTTACCAGCTGTTATTTCCAGGTACAGGGTAACTGTAGTAAGAGAACTAAAAGCAGTTGCTGTACACTTCCTGTAGGGGGCAGTGTGTTGGTTTGTGTCTTTGTGACCATGTGACCACTCTGTGTCTCTGCACAGCCGATTTGCTGCTAGAGGGATTCACCAACTACCGCTTTGTCTCCAATGGCTACACACCCATTCCGGGACAGCAGGACAAGGACAACTTCCAGGAGACTATGGAGGCCATGCACATTATGGGCTTCTCGCATGATGAGATACTGTGTGAGTGACAGGGCACCATAGGTGGGCAGCCATTGGGCCACTATTTCCTGACTGTGTAACAATCTCTCCCTACAGCAATGCTGAAAGTGGTGTCATCCGTGCTGCAGTTCGGCAACGTCATTTTCAAGAAGGAAAGAAACACGGACCAAGCGTCTATGCCAGAGAACACAGGTGGGTATTGTAATGGCTGCTAGACTGGCAGGGAGAGCTCCTGGCACAGCAGGTAAGGGAGCCTCTCTGTGTAATAGGTAGGTGCAGGGAGCCTCTCTGTGTAATGGGTGAGGTGCGGGAGCCTCTCTGTGTAATGGGTAGGGGCAGGAGCCTCTCTGTGTAATGGGTGGTGCAGGGAGCCCTCGCTGTGTAATGGGTAGGTGCAGGGAGCCTATCTGTGTAATAGGTAGGGAGGGCCTCTCTGTGTAAGGGGGTGGTGCAGGGAGCCTCTGCTGTGTAATGGGTAGGTGGGAGCCTCCTGTGTAATGGGTAGGGGCAGGTGAGACTCTCTGGTAGAGGTAGGTGAGGGAGCCTCTCTGGGTTATGGGTAGGTGAGGAGCCTCTCTGGGTAATGGGTAGGTGCAGGGAGCCTCTCTGGTAATGGGTAGGTGCAGGAGCCACTCTGTTTGCACATACAGTAGCCCTCACATCAGCCCATGCATGTAGGTTCCAGCATTATGGATGGTTTGCCAGTAATTAACCCCTGGATAGATGGATACGTTATGCACTTACAAGTGTCATAATGTGTTATTTGTATTGGGTATCAGCTACTGAGCCAGAGCCAAATCTCCAGTTATCAGTGGGTGATCTAAACCTCCCCATGTATGATGGTCTCCAATGTACAGAGAATATTAAATCCGTACTCTGTGCACACACACCGGACCCAGCGCTTAGTCTGGCCAGGACTGTCCCCGCAGTTTGCTAATTCTCCGCCTTCCCTTATTTATTTTCTACTCTGCTGAAAAAAGAAGCCAGTTAATTAATCACTTACCTCACTGTACAGCTAGTCCATTCCACCCGAGATGGAGCCTTTCTGAACTTTAACAGACTTTTCCTTCTCTGTTATATGTTATACATATGGGGGGAGCTCCATATTGTTTCCTTAGGACAGTCAGTAGATGGGTATAGATTATTGTGTGTAGCAGAACATTCCTTCTCTGTCATATTTATATTATACACATTTTGGGTGGGTAGGTCACATACTTGTTTCCCTTAGCAGTACAGGGTGAGGGTATGATTATTGTGTGTAAGCAGAACGTCCTCTCTGTATATTTATATTTATACTAATGCGTTGGGAGCTGCCATATGTTTCCTTAGGACGTACAGTATGAGGGTATGATTATTGGTGTACAGAACATCTCTTCTCTGTTATTTCTATTTATACATATGGGTGGGAGGCGCCTATATTGTTTCCTTTAGACAGTCAGTGTGAGGGTATTAGATATTGTGTGTAAAGAACATTCCTTCTTTATATTTACCTATGGGTGGGATGGGTGGACGCCATATTGTTTCCCTTAGACCGTACAGTTATGACGGGTATAGCATCTATTGTATTATCCAAAATTCCCTCCCTCTCTGTATATTTATCATATGGATGGAGCTGCATATTGTTTCCCTGAGACAGTACAGTAGTGAGGGTATAGCTTTGTTACACATTCGTTTTTCTATGGTGGAGGTAGAGGTCGGCCATACTGTTATTCCTTCGATCCTAGCTAGCAGTATATGTATACTAGTTTTCAAAAATTTGTCTATTCAAAGTTTACATGGGTGGGAGCTGCCATATTGTTGCCGCTTGACAGTAGTCTGAGGGTCTAGCTTATTGGATGTACAGAACATTCCTTCTCTGTGATTATATTTTACATATGGGTGGGGTGCAATTGTCAGGGAGAGCTCCTGGCACAGCAGGTAAGGGAGCCTCTCTGTGTAATAGGTAGGTGCAGGGAGCCTCTCTGTGTAATGGGTAGGTGCAGGGAGCCTCTCTGTGTAATGGGTAGGTGCAGGGAGCCTCTCTGTGTAATGGGTAGGTGCAGGGAGCCACTCTGTTTGCAGCATACAGTAGCCCCTCACCATCAGCCCATGCATGTAGGTTCCAGCATATATGGATGGTTTGCCAGTAATTAACCCCTGGATAGATGGATACGTTATGCACTTACACGTGTTCATAATGTGTTTATTTTTATTGGGTCTAAGCTACTGAGCCAGAGCCAAATCTCCAGTTATCAGTGGGTGATCTAAACCTCCCCATTTACTGATGTCTCCAATGTACAGAGAATATTAATCCCGTACTCTGTGCACACACACCGGACCCGGCGCTTAGTCTGGCACAGACTGTCCCCGCAGTTTGCTAATTCTCCGCCTTCCCTTTATTTTATTTTCTACTCTGCTGAAAAGCCAGTAATTTAATATCACTTACCTCACTGTACAGCTATGTCCCATTCCCCCGAGATGGAGCTTTCTGAACTTTACCAGACTTTTCCTTCTCTGTATATTTATACATATGGGTGGGAGCTGCCATATTGTTTCGACATCCTAGAAAGTAATTACTACATTAATAAGGGAATTGAGGAGTTTAGCTATAAAGACATACTATATAGTAATTACTAAAATCATAACGGAATTGAGGGTTTACTATAAAGACTACTATATTAAGTTTGACTATAAATACAGACGAGATAATATTACTAAATTTAATAAAGGTAGATGGAGGAGTTTTTGGCTTTAAAGACAGACCAATGGTTATTAACTACATAAATAAAGGTAAGGGAGGTGTCTTACTTTACAGACAGAGTAGATACATTATTATAACTTATAAAAGGAGTGGGGGACTTAGTCTATACAGAAGACTAATATTTATTACTAAATTAATAAAAGGAGTGGAAAAGTTTAGCTATAAAGAAGACCAGCTTAGTAATTACTAAATTACTAAAGGAATGGAGGAGTATGGTTAGAAATACACTGTATAAGTATTACTAAAACTAATAAAAGGAATGGAGGATAAAGCTTATAACAGAAAGACCTAAATAGTTATCCACTACTTTAATAAAGGGAGTGGGGAGTTTAGCTATACCAAAAACTAAATAAGTTTATTCACTAAATTCCTAAGGGACGTTGGGATTTATCTATAAATGAATAAATTCTAAACTAAATTAATAAGGGAGTGTAGATTACCATGCGGCCTCGGATTGGTTCCTATATTCTATTAAATAATTTTGCGGCGTCCACCGCACATTGTGTAACCTAAACCCACACACACTGGACACTACACTGGTTTACGCTAATTGTAACCGGTTTAGCGGGCGAGATTACGTTGCCCTTTTATAGTTTATATAACTAGGTTTATTATTTTATTGTATGTATCTCATTATAGAGAATAATCGGTGTTTTATTCTAACATTATAACTTCATCAACTATCATCGTCAGAAGGTTAACTCCCTCCGTTTAATGGCTGCTTGTAAATTTGTAGGATTTTAGGAAATGTTAACGCCGTTTATTATCCATGGCTTTCTTATAATATAACAACCTGGACAGACGTTGTAGCATTTCTCCATAGGGTTTGGATAGACAGTAGCCATGACATCATCCCATCTGCAGGGTTTATGGGGAATAAACATATCGGCGCTAAGTTCGTGTCCTGCTGAACATTAGACAGTCCTGGATCATATTACGTATTATATGACTGATAACATAACCATTCAGCTTCCTGTGTCTATTGTTATTTCATTCACACAGTTTTACTAACTGGCTGGGAAAAAGATTTTTAATCAAACGTTCCCTTTTTATTCAGGCTTTTAGGCACGAACGATCTAAACACTAAATACCGGCGCCATAGTATTTCCGTTGCTCGCGTCACAAAACCGCAGAACTTTCTGCGCTACCGTCAGATGTCAGTTATACATTGATCCAATTCTTTTTTTGGGCCTTTCAGATCGCGAGACCAATCAATCTGTGCCACGTAAGTAGAACCAACCCTGAATTACATAGAGGTTTCCGTTTATTCCGTTTATCCGCCTAACGTAGGGTCAAGAATCAGCTCTTCTACTCCCCATCTAGTGCTATTTTTCCCGTTAACGGGGAAAATAACTTACATTGAGACCTGTCCGTGAAGCTGCCATACTGTCACTTTTCAGGGCTTGTGGGTGTCCCTGGCACTGAGCTATTATGCCTGGTTAACACACTGTCATGGTCAGCCAGAACAAATCACAGTGGGGGTCCGTGGCAAAAAGTAGAGCCCTGGCCGTCATTTGCCGCACTGGTCCGTAGGAACCGCATCGATCTGGACTTTACCAGCATTACCCAATCGATGTCCCGCCCCTACCACTCCCATATAATATTTCCTACTAACCGAGACCATTATAACGTTAACTATTGCCGGTCTGTACCCAGCCGTGTTATCAAGAGAGCCCAATGTGTAACATTTCCCCAAGTTCTGGACGTCATTGGCTGATATCATCGCCATTCCCTGTGGGAACTTCAACAAAGGCCCAAGGGGGAATCATATCCCGGGTACTAGAGGGTGCCCCCTCCCTCCATCCTGGGGCTTTCACACATACCGCTGTATCGTGTGTCATATTTCCAGCAACTAGGATAAATATTTAACCCTGTCAGCAGTTTGCGGAACATAAGTTTATTTAAGTTGTTTATGGTTTTCACAGAAAAGCATTTGAATATTTCTCTGTCAATGGAAATTCGGATCATTCATACCCCTGGCCAAATTCATGGCGCTTTAGCTTGTCCCCCGTAAAAGGTTTACCAATAGTCTCAGAACTGTCCAGGATAAATGAGTCATTCGGACCCCGAGAGCCTGTCTGCAGTCGTCCTGACTATAATGTTGGGAATTCTGGGTAACAATGCCACACAGTTTAGTTTATATCTGGACAGTTTTAATACGTACCTGCCTAACAGGGAATTATTACGATCGACTGTCCCGTCGGCTGTGCATGCTGGATATGGTTTAAGACATTAGTGAATTCGCAAATGTTGGTAATAGGTCAATAATTCTAGATAGAGTTCTAATAGTTTTAGAGAACATTTGGTGATTGGGCGATGGTTTCACTAATCACACATTCGTTCTCTATTAATAGAGGGTCTTTTGAAACCCGCAGATACCGTGTTCAGGGAGGTAGGGAGACGGTCGGTAGGCTTGGGATAAACCACGTTGTTATTTTCAGGGTTAATCTGTAGCCGGAGACGGGAACACCAAGAAAGTCATTCAGTACTTTGCCCACGTTGCATCCATCCTCTCATAAGGGGAAAAAGGAGCACAATATCCCAGTGATTTCCTAGACACATATAACGACCAGTCAACTGTAATAACCTTCCCCACCCATGCATCCTACTAACATGTTTATTTGTTTGCTGCAAACACCAGAATCTCCACCCAATCCATCAATCCAGGCCAGTGAATTTTTAAATGTGTTCTTGTTACTATCCCTCTCTCTCTCCGTCCCTCTTATCTTGTTCTCTCTCCCCTCTGTGTCTCTCCTGTATCCTTGTCTCTCCCTCTCTGTATCTGTCTCCTGTACGCTGTATCTCTCTCTCCCTCTCTGTATTTGTCTCTGTCCCTCTGTATCTCTCTCCCTCTCTGTCCCTCTGGTCTCTCTTTCTCTGTATCTGGTGTCTCGCTCTGTATCTGCCCCTCCCTCTCATGTCTCTGTGGTCTCTCTCTTGTTGCTATCTCTCTCTCTCGTATCTGTCTCTGTCCCTCTTATCTTCTCGACCTCTCTGTCTCTGTGTCTCTTCTCTTATCTGTCTCTCCCCGTCTCGTCTCCTGTGTTTCTCGTCTCTGTCGCGCTGTTGTGTTCTCTCTCGTATCTGTCTCTGTCCCTCTGATCTCATCTCCCTCTCTGTTTCTCTCTCTATCTGTCTCCTCCCTCTATTTCTGTTCTCTCTCTCTGTATCTGTCTCTTTCTTCATTCCCCTGTCCTCTGTGTCTTTCTCTCTGGATCTGTCCTCTTCCCCCTGTATCTGCTCCCTCTCGTCTCTGTTCTCTCCTCTGCTTTTCTCTGTGTCGTCTTCTTCTGTATCCTGGGGCCCCTCTGTCCCTCTGTATCTCTCTCCCTCTCTGTATCTGTGTCTGTCCCTCTGTATCTGTCTCTGTCCCTCTGTACATCCTCGGCCGCCCTCCATCTCTCTCCTCCCCTCTCTGTATCTGTCTCTGTCCCCTCTGTATTGCCTCTCCCTCTCTCTCCCTCTCTGTATCTGTCTATGTCTTTCCCTCTTTATCTGTCCCTGTCTCTGTCCCTCTGTATCTGCCTCTCCATCTCTCTCTCCCTCTCTGTATCTGTGTCCTGTCCCTCTGTATCGTGTTCCCTCTCTGTCCCGTGTAATCTGCCTCCTTCCATCTCTCTCTCCCTCTCTGTATCTGTCCCTCTGTCTCTGTGTCTCTCGGTCTCTGTCCCTCTGTATCTATCTACCCTCTCTGTCTCTGTGTCTCTCTCTGTATCTGTCCTCTGTCCTCTGTGTCTCTCTTATCTGTCCTCTCCCTCTCCGTCCTCGGTTCCTCTGCTCCCTCTGGTATCGTCTCTATCTCTCTCTCTCCTGTCCCTCTGTATCTCCTTCATTGTGTCTCTCCTGCCCCCTCTGTTTGTCTCTCTCTGTCCTCTATCCTTTTCTCGTGTTTCCCTCTTTCTGTCCCTCAGTAATCTGTGGTGTCTCTGTGTCCCTTTGGTATCTCTCTCGAGTCACCTACTGTTCCTGTCTCCTTCTCTCTCTCTCTGTGTCTCTCTATCTGTATCTGTCCCTCTGTCTCTATCTCTCTCTGCCCCTCTGTTTGTCTCTCTTGTATCTATCTCTCTCTCTGTCTCTATCGTTCTCTGGGTTTCCCTCTGTCCCTCAGTATCTGTGTGTGTCTCTGTGTCCCTTTGTATATATCTCTCTCCCTCTGGCTTTCTGTCTCCTCTCTGTTCTCTCTCTGAGTATCCCTCTCTCTCTCTCTTGTTGTCTGGATAAATCTGAATTGTCCCTTTGCTTTGACCCTGTCTCTATTCTGGATCTCGGGGGAACACCTGTTTGCCTGTTTCCCTGTCTATATTCCCCATTATGGTGATATCTGAACCGAACATGGTGTTTAGTCTATTGCTGTCTGACTGTGTACTTGTCGGGGGGATAAATGACACTGGGTTAGTACCGCTCCGGAACTTGGGAAAAGGGTTAAGCAGGATTTGTAGCTGTAGGTGTCCCAGACAAAGTGGGCAGGAGTGTGAGATCTTGGTGGATGGGGGATTTATACACTGACACTGATATGTGTATTACTGTCCCGGGGGCTTCTTCTCACTATGTGGGCTCACCAGGGCCGACACAAATCCCACAATCCCGCCAGATGCAGGATATGTCAGGTCATTTACCTGTACACACATGGTTTCCGGATTGGGCACATAGGAGGATTTAAGTGGCCATACATACGAAACCATTCCGATGAATGGGATTTACCGATTACGCTCATGGTGTTGGATATTCCCGACCGTCGACCGTAGTGCCACAAATGACCGTAGTGCGCACCCGATCGCTCGGGAAAGACGGAAAATTTCCTTTACTTTATAGAGGGAGCTGATACCGATTGTGCATGTATTGGCCACACGGCAACCGATCTCGCATACCGGCATATGGAGGCTCCCTTCGCATGGCCGACATACCAAGGGATCCGGATGGGCCAACGGGATCTGTCGGCACATTGCGATGGAAATGACATGTGTATGCCACCTTTATTGTATAGATAGAACAGATAAGAACGAGAGGTGTAAACATGTCTTCATCTACCAATCAACTTTATTCTAGCTAACTGGCCATCAGATCATTACAAGATAAAATCTGTTGGACGCTGCGGGTTAATAGTATAGACCAATAAGGCCATGTAGTTATTTTTCCATCTGGCGGATTATTAGGCCAATGCCACATTGATATAACCTAATGGGTGAATTGATTCTAAAATCGCTTGTTAATGTTCATTCGCACATTCAGTCATAACCAATTAACTGATTTTTTTTTTCTCCTCCCCCCTTCACATTTTGTTCAATTAGCAGAGGTACGGATTCCCCTTGTTGTATGTGAAGTATCAGTAGCCCCCAAATCACCGCATTACGCCGGTTTAATTTCTTCTCTGTCCTTTCTAACAGCCCCCTATCCGCCACGCGAATCACCCCCCTCACTTTTCCCTCCCGCCATTTCATGATCCCACAATGCCCTGCATATCCCCCCCCCCCATCTGTCTTCTTCCTCAACAAACTCAGGACTCGGGACGCTTCTCTCTACGTGCGCTCTATGAGAAACCTCATCTCTGTAATGGGTTCCTCCTCTGTCTAATCTCACCTCTATTCTATTGATAATAATAAACGCCTAACTCTTTATAATCAAAAAAAATTTGTTATCTTTGTAGTTTTGCTGTAGAAATATAAATAGAAATTCCGACGATCTGTTTTTTTTTCCGCTGTACGAGCCATTGTTTTCTTTCATCTGACATGTGATCCCGTGTTATAACACCAGGAAGGGGCGGGGCTTTATAGAGTGGGCGGGGATGGATGGGACGGTCCTAATGAGGGTCACTTCGTTAAATTAATTGTGTGCATATGGTATCATAACTTAGGCACGTTGGGTTTGTATTAAATACTTTAACCGTCTGGATTGAGGGGATGCCGATTACCATATTCACAGTAGGTCCTTAAGGGATCTGTAGATAATAACTTATCCTGGCCTATGCTATTGATGTAGCCAATATATATAGAACTTTCCCATTCTACCTATGGTGTGGGCCTATCATGATGATGGGAATAATTGGGCAGGTAAGGCTATCGTGCGACTGTCGCTATAAATCCGGCACCTGATACTGGGAGCACGCTCCTCGTTTGTCCCTATTGGTGTATCTGTCAGATCTCTGGGACGATTTAACTGGAACCTTCCAATGTGTAGAATTCCGTGTGCAAGATAATGGATTGTCCCATGAGCATGGAGCCGAGGTTTTCCTTGTTAGAACATAAGAATCCAGTCGGCATAATTGCTACGCTGTGGTACACGTTATACAAATTAACCGGGTATAGTCGTGTCGAAATATCGCTGGGTGGGTGGGGCAGATGGCGACCTAATGATTGTCCAGCTCATCCCTATGTACCCGCATTGGGCTAGATTTGCTTTCTAGTAGCCAAGTCCCATAAGACTTTATAATACGAAAACCTAGGCCATTATTTACCTTGGGTTCAGTCACCCTGCTTTATTCGGCATCATTCTCCCTGTCCGTAACTCCACTAGTGGTCTCGACAGTCCTGTGTTCTTGTCTCTCTATTCCTGTAGGGGGAACAAAGGCGGCCAGCTGCTCGCAAGCCAATCCCATCCTGAGATCTTTTGGAACGCCAAGACTGTACAAAATGACACATTCCTCTCGCGTCGTAATGTGGTATTTGTGTTACTCGTGTCTGTTTCCGTTACCAGCTCTGTGGCCAAGTGGCGGCAATTACCCAGCTGTATGCCAAGTGGCGGCATTACCAGCTGTAGCCAATGGCGCAATTACCAGCTTGTATGGCCAAGTGGCGCAATTACCAGCTGTTGGCCAAGTGGGGCGGTGCAATTACCGAGCTGTATGCAAGTGGCTGCAATTACCACGGCAGCCTGTATGGAGCAAGTGGCGGCAATTACCAGCTGTATGGCCAATTGGCGGCACTTCTATCTCAGCTGTATGGGACGTGGCGGCAATTTCCACCAGCTGTATGGCCAAGTGCGGCACTTACCAGTGTATGGGCCAAGTGGCGGCGAATTACCAGCTTTATGGCCAAGTGGCGCAATTACCAGCTGTATGGCTCAAGTGGCGGCAATACCATCTGTTGGCCAAGTGGCGGCAATTACCGATGCGGTATGGACCAAGTGTGCGGCAATTAGCCGGCTCTATGGCCAAGTGGCGGCAATTACCACAGCTCTATGGCATCGTGGGCAATTATCCTCCTCACGGACAACTTACAGGCATTGTGATCATTGTGTGTTCTGTCTGTTCTCTTTTATACACACATGGTGACTATAGCTTAAATAATTTGGGCCAACTTATTGAACTACTTGTTGTTATTTATCCAGGGTTCATGGCTGTTTGTAGTCGGGAACCTTATGGAGTTCCTACTACTACCATATACATAGAATTCTATTGTCTGTGTCTCTTATTGGACACGGTTAATGGGTTCAGACTTTGTAACTTGGCTGTGAGGAAGTTTCCCCAGCAAGTGACTGTAAACTGATTTGTCCTCTTAGGCAGTAGTGGCAGTTAAATCCTATGGAGGCTGCTGGTTTGTTCTCTGTCATCCCCCAACCAGGCCGTGTCCTGACAGCACCTGATGAGATAACTCTGTCTGCAAAGTGCCGGCCAGGAATACAGGCAATGTCTGTCTCCATGAGACCTGCAGGGGGGGGGAAGCTCGGCGCAGACATGGGGTGTGGGGGTTCGCAGAATCTAGATCGATGTCTTTGGGTGTCTGCAAGTATGCTCAGCCATCATGCATCATTCTGATAAATATGAAGGGTCTGTTATTTGGGATCCGTGTCCTGCCCCTGTTACCCTGTCCTGTACAGACTTGTATTGCCCCTGTCCTGAATGTTTGGTTATTTACCCTTTTAATATCCTGTGTCTGACATGGACTCATTGTATGATATACTTAATTAGATTAATTTAATTACTTTAATTTCATGCTGTCTGTCGGCAGACTCATTTTAAGTATATACTTAATTATAATTAACTGAATTATAATACTTAATATTCATGTGTCTGTCGGCAGACTCATTTTAAAGTATTACTTAATTATATTAATTAATTAAATACTTAAATTCATTGTGTCTGTCGGCAGACTCATTTAAGTATATACTTAATTATATTATTAAGTATATACGTAATATTCCTGTGTCTGTCGCAGACTCATTTTAGTTATATACCTTAAATTATATTCATTAATTATAATACTTAATATTCATGTGTCCTGACACAGACTCATTTTAATGATATACTTAATTATCTTAATTATAATACTTAATATCCATGTGTCTGACACGGACTCATTTTAATGATATACTTAATTATATTAATTAATTATAATACTTAATATCCATGGTCTGACCGACGCATTTTAAATGATATACATTAATTATATAATTAATTATGATACTTAATATCCATGTGTCTGACACACTCATTTTTATATATGGCTTAATTATATAATTAATTATAATAACGTTATTAATATGCATGCACTGTCACAGACGTCATTTTAAGTCTATACTTAAATTATATAATTAATTCTCATACTTATATTCATGTGTCTGTCACCGACTCAATTTTAAGTTGATACTTAATTATATTAATTAATTATGATACTTAATATCCATTGTGTCTGACACGGACTCATTTTAATGATATATTATTATATTATTAATTATAATACTTATATCCATGTTCTGACGAGCTGACGTCATTTAATGAATACTTAATTATATTAATTATAATAACTTAATATCATTGTGTCTGACACGGACTCATTTTAATGATATACTTAATATATTAATTATAATACAACCTTAATATCCATGTGTCTGACACGGACTCATTTTGAATGATATACCTTAATTATATTAATTATAATACTTAATATTCGCATGTGTCTGACACGGGCTCATTTTAATGATTCCTTAATTATATAATTATAAGTCTTAATATCCATGTGTCTGACACGGGCTCATTTTAATGATATACTTCATTATATTAATTAATTATAATACTTAATATTCATCACTTCAGACTCATTAAGGTATATACTTTAATTATATTATTAATTATAATACTTAATTCATGTGTCTGGCATCAGACTCATGTTAGTTTATACTTAATTATATTATTAATTATGAGACTTACTATCCATTGTCGTCGGACACGGACTCATTTTAATGATATACTTAATATATTAAATTAATTATAACTACTTAATATCCCATGTGTCTTCGACGGGCTCATTTTAATGATATACTTATTATATTAATTAATTCAATACTTAATATTCAGGGCACTGTCAGACTCATTTTAAGTATATCGTAATGATATTAATTAATTATAATACTTAATATTCATCGTGTCTGTCACAGACGAGTCATTTAAAAAAAAAAACAAGGTTATCCTTACTTAATTAATTAATTATAATACTTATATCCTGTGTCTGACACGGACGCATTTTAAATATATACTTTAATTCTATATTAATTAGAATTCTTAATATCCATGTGTCTGACACGGGCTCATTTAATGATATACTTATTATATTAATTAATTATCATACTTAATATCCACTGGTCTGAGCACGACTCATTTAATGATATAAGCTTATAATTATATTAATTAATTAATCCTTATATCCATGTTCTGGACACCGACTCATTTTTTTCTGTTTTCTTTTAGTAGGGTAAATTCATTCCGAATTAATTTCGACGTGACGGATATATAGTTGGGGCTCAATATAGAGAACTGTATCCTTACACTGATCAAAGTACTTACTGCCAGACTGGCTCTCCGTTTAACAGCCCAAACTCCATAGGATAAATGTTTATTTCGCCCAATTCCCGGATATTTCAGCCTGATTGAAGATTTTAGCTCGCTATAATTAATAGTCTATTTTAGCATGGATTCCTGTCCTGAAATCCGCCCTGTAGTGGAATTCCATTGGCAGATATTAAGAAATAATAAAAATCCGTAAAGATCGCTTGTTTGGAGAGCGGAGCCACAGATGTCAGGGGCGGAGTGTAGGCAGTCCACCTATTCCGAGCAGCGAACAACGGAATTCAAAACCCACCTCTAAGACAATCACCTTGAAAAAACCTGTTTTATTGCGTCTCATGTTTGATACACAGGGTACACCCATGTGGTAAAAATCTAATGTCCGAAATGTGGCACTTCCACTGCTGCTGATCCTCCCGCCACGCTCTTGTTTTTATTGTTAGAAATCCGTGGGGGCTTTTTACCCTTAAACTGAGGAATTTCTGTCCAAAACCTCCAAACCTGTCGGTGAAACGAATCTCATTCCGTAGATTCCGACCCTCTGCCATGTACATGAAGTACCGAATGCTGCAATTGGAAACACACGCTGTAATGGTCATTGATGTGTTGTATAACTGGAATAACGCAGACCCATCCTCCGCAGGGTAGAACCAGTAACTACTGGTTAGGGAACGTGGTGATGGTAAGTTGAACCTGGAGATACTTTACTATTACTGGCGTCCAAAGCTGCAGATTACAGAAAACTTGTTTTATTGGAAATCCTGAACTACACCTTTCTTCAGATCTGCTGGAACAAGTCTCGCGGGCAATACTGTCAGCGTAAGGACGAACGGCTCCATATATTTTTACCAGCTGCTCGCACGTGTCAGGGGAACTTTAAGTGTAAGGCTCCATGGCCCCTTAAAGTTTTAATAAAATGTAAGGCAGGGTACACACGTGAACTGATGCTCCGACCGACCTCTCGCCAGAAAAACGATGTTTGCCACATGCACCCTGTGGTACATGGTTGATCTACTACCGCTGCACCCATTGCCCTGATCCAGGACATTGTCACTGGCTAAGGGCAGTCACACGGACAGAACTTTTTTTGGCCTAACATTTCCATTGGATCCCCTATTGTTAGCTAGGTAAATGGAACATTCATTGGATCCCCTAATGTTATGGTAAGTGGAAGCATCTGTTGGATCACGCCTATTGTTTATTGTAAAATGGAATATTCCCTTGGATCCCCTATTGTTACTACTGTAAAATGGAACATTCCATTGGATCCGCCGATTGTTATGGTAAGTGGAACATTCCGTTGGAAATCCCCTATTGTTACGGTAAAATGGAATATTCCATTCCGTTGGATCCCCTATTTTATGGTAAAATGGACGCGTTCCGTTGATCCCCTATTGTTATTGTAAAATGGAATATTCCGTTGGATCTCCCTATTGTTACGGTAAACAATGGAACATTCCATTGGATCCCTTATTGTTCCGGTAAATGAACCTTCCATTGGATCTCCTATTGTTACTGTAAAATGAACATTCCATTGGCATCCGCCTATTCATTTTTTTGCCGGATCACGTGATCTTCAATAGGGACCCACGCAATCTGTCCCTGGAATTCCCAGGAATATGGTTTGTGGTTGGGTTGGGTTTGGATCATGTTACCGCTGTTATTTCCAGGTACCAGGGTAACTGTAGTAAGAAGAACTAAAAGGCGTTGCGGACACTTCCTGTATGGGGCGAGTGTGTTGGTTTGTGTCTTGTGACCATGTGACCACTCTGGTTTCTCTGCACAGCACGTTTTCTCTAGAGGGATTCACCAACTACCCCGCTTTGTCTCCAATGGCTAAACACCCATCCGGGACAGCATGAACAAGGACAACTATCCAGGAGACTATGGAGGCCATGCATCATATGGGCTTCTCGCCTTATAAGATACTGTGTGAGTGCATGGCACCATAGTGGCAGCCATTGGCCCCTATTTCCTGACTGTGTAAGAAATCATCTCTCCTACAGCAATGCTGAAAGTGGTGTCATCCGTAGCTGCAGTTCGCAACGCATTTTCAAGAAGGAAAGAAACAACGGACCAAGCGTCTATGCCAGAAACACCTGTGGGTATTGTAATGGCTGCTAGCTGGCAGGGAGAGCTCCTGGCACAGCAGGTAAGGGAGCCTCTCTGTGTAATATGTAGGTGCAGGGAGCCTCTCTGTGTAATTTGTAGGTGCCGGGAGGTGCCTCTCTGTGTATGGTAGGGGCAGGAGCCCTCTGTGTAATGGGTAGGTGCAGGGAGCCTCTCTTGTAATGGGTAGGTGGGCAGGGAGAGCCTCTCTGTGTAATAGGGAAGGTGCAGGGAGACCTCTCTGTGTAATGGGTAGGTTGCATGGAGCCTCGCTGTGTAATGGTAGGTGCAGGGAGCCTCTCTGTGTAAACTGGGTAGGGGCAGGGAGTCCTCTCTGTGTAGAGGTAGGTGCAGGGAGCCTCTCTGTTAAATGGTAGGTGTGCAGAGCCTCTCTGTGTACTGGGTAGGTGCAGGGAGCCTCTCTGTGTAATGGGTAGGTGCAGGGAGCCCTAGCAGCCTGTTTGCATAAAACATACGTATCCCCTCACCCTCAGCTCCATGCTGTAGGTTCGCACATATATGGATGGTTTGCCAGTATTAACACCCCTGGATAGAGGATACGTTATGCACTTACCCAACGCTTACCACCACTGTTCATAAATGTGTTTTATTTTTATTGGGGTCTAAGCTACTGAGCCAGAGCCAAATCTCCAGTTATCAGTGGGTGATCTAAACCTCCTCCATTTCCCTACTGTGTCTCCAATTACATAGAATATTAATCCCGTACTCTTTGGCACACACACCGGACCCAGCTTCTTAGTCTGGCACCGACCTGTCCCGCATTTTGCTAATTCTCATCCTTCCTTTATTTTATTTCTACTCTGCTGAAAAGCCAGTAATTTAATATCACCTACCTCCCCCTCACTGTACAGCTATGTCCCATTCCCACCCCCGATGGAGCTTTCTGAACTTTACAGACTTTTTCCTTCTCTGTATATTTATACATATGGGTGGGAGCTGCCATATTGTTTCCCTTAGACAGTACAGTATGAGGATATAGATTATTGTGTGTACAGAACATTCCTTCTCTGTATATTTATACATATGGGTGGGAGCTGCCATAGTGTTTCCCTTAGACAGTACAGTATGAGGGTATAGCTTATTGTGTGTACAGAACATTCCTTCTCTGTATATTTATATTTATACATATGGGTGGGAGCTGCCATATTGTTTCCCTTAGACAGTACAGTATGAGGGTATAGCTTATTGTGTATACAGAACATTCCTTCTCTGTATATTTATACTGCCATATTGTTTCCCTTAGACAGTACAGTATGAGGGTATAGCTTATTGTATGTACAGAACATTCCTTCTCTGTAAATTTATATTTATACATATGGGTGGGAGCTGCCATATTGTTTCCCTTAGACAGTACAGTATGAGGGTATAGCTTAATTATTTGTTGTGACCAGAACCATTCCTTCTCTGTATATTTATACATAGGGGTGGGAGCGCCTATTGTTTCCATAGACCGTACATTGAGGTATAAGATTATTGTGTGTACAAAATTGCCTTCTGTATATTTATACATAGGGTGGGAGCTGCCATATTGTTTCATCAGACAGTACATGATGAGGGTTATAGATTATTGTGTGACATGAACATCTTTTGTATATTTATACAATGGTGATCATCTTGTTTGCTTACAGTCGATAGTTAAGCTTTGTCAATTTCTCGTTATCATTGGTGGGATCGGCCATATTGTTTCCTAGACAGTACAAGATGAGGTATAGCTTAGTGTATGTACAAACATCGCTTCTCTGTGTATTTGTATATATAAAAACTACATATGGTTGGAGCTGCCATATTGTTGCCTTAGACAGTACAGTATGAGGGTTATAGCGTATGGTGTGTACAGAACATTCCTTTCTGTATATTTAGAATATGGTGGGAGCTGCCATACTGTTGTCCCTTAGAAGTACATTATGAGGGTATAGCTTAGTGTGTACAGAACATTCTTCTCTGTATATTTATATTTATAAATATGGGTGGGAGCATGCATATGTCTGTTCCCTTAGACATACAGTATGAGGGTATAGCTCATTGTGTGTACAGAACATCTTATCTGTATATTTCACATATGGTGGAGCTGCCATAATGTTTTCCCTTAAACAGTACAGTAGTAGCGGTTATAAGCTTATTGTATGTCAAGAACATTCCGTCTCTCTGTATATTTATACATATGTGTGGGAGCTTGCACAATGTTTCCCTTAGAAGTACATATGATTTGGTATAGCTTATTGTGTGTACGAAATTCCTTCTCTGTATATATTTATTTATACATTGGGTGGGCGAGCTGTCCATATGTTTCCCTTAGACAGTACGTATGAGGGTATTACTTATTGTATGTACAGAACATTCTTCTTTATTTTATACTATGGGTGGAAACCTGCTATTTGTTTCCCCTTAGAAGTACAGTATGAGGGTATAGCTTAGTGGTGTGTAGAAATTCCTTCTCTGTATATTGATATTTATAACATATGGGTGGGAGCTGCCTATGTTTTTCCCTAGACAGTACAGTATGAGGGTATACTTTATGTATGTTACAAACATTCCTTTCTGTAGATTTATATTTATAATACATAGGGGTGCGAGATCTGCCATAGTGTTTTCCCTTAGACAGTACAGATGAGGAGGTATAGCTATGTAAGGGGATGTACAGAAGATTCCTTCTCCTGTATATTTATACATGAGGGTGGAGCTGCCATATTGTTTCCTTAGACGTACAGTATGAGGTATAGCTTATGTGTGTACAGAACATTCCTTCTTGTATATTTTATACATATGGGTGGGAGCTGCTATTGTTTTCCTTAGACAGACAGTATGAGGGTATAGCTTATTGTATGTACGAACCACGTTCCTTCTCTGTATATTATACATATGGGTGGGAGCTGCCATATTGTTTTCCTTGACAGTACAGTAAATGAGGGTATAGCTATTTATTGTGTGTACAGTAAAACATTCCTTCTCTGTATTTATACATATGGGTGGGAGCTGCCATATTGTTCCCTTAGACCAGTCATATGAGGGTCTACCTATTGTAGGTACAGAACATTCCTTCTCTGTATATGTATATTTTAATACATATGGGTGGGAACTGCCAAGTGTTTCCCTTAGACAGAATACAGTATCGAGGGTATATGACCTTTTGTATGTACAGAAACATTCCTTCTTCTCTGTATATTATATTATCATATGGGTGGGACGGGCCTACGCCATATTGTTTCCAGCTTAGACAGTACCAGATGAGGGTATAAGCTATTGTGTGTACAGAACATTCCTTCACTGTAATTATTTATACCTATGGTGGGAGCTGCCATATTGTTTCCCCCTTAGACAGTAACAGTATGAGGGTATAGCTTATTGTATGTACAGAACATTCCTTCTCTGTATATTTATATTTTATACATAGGGTGAGCTGCCATAATTGTTTCCCTTAGGACAGTACAGGTATGAGGGTCATAGCTTATTGTTGTAGAACATTCCTTCTCTGTATATTTATATTATACATATCGGTGGGAGGCTGCCATATGTTTCCCTTAGACAGGTACGTATGGAGGGTATAGCTTATTGGTGTGTCCACAGAACATTCCTTCTGTATATTTATATCATATGGGTGGGGCTGAACATATGTTTTCCTAACCGTTGCAGTATGAGGGTATAGCTTCTTGTATGTACAAGAACATTCCTTCTCTGATATTTTATACAGTTGGGTGGGAGCTGCCATATTGTTCCTTAGCGTACAGTTATGAGGTATAGGCTTATTGTGTGTACAGACACCTCCCGTCTCTGTGATATTCTTATTTACATATGGGTAGCAGCTTCCCATATTGTATCCTTGAACAGTACAGGAGGGTATAGCTGATTGTATGACAGAAATTCCTTCTCTGTTATTTATAACATAGGGTGTGAACTGGCCTATTGGTTTCCGTTAGGACAGTACGTATGAGGTATAGCTTATGTGTGTAGAGAACATTCCTTCCTGTAATTTAACATATGGGTGGAGAGCTGCCAGATGTTTCCTGAGACCGTACAGTATAAAGGATAGCTTAGTGTGGTACCAGAACATTCCTTCTCGGTATATTTATATTATAAAGATGTGGTGGAAGCTGCATATTGTTTACCTTAGACAGTACAGTATGAGGATATAGCTTATTGTGGTACAGAAAATCCTCTCTGTATATGGATATTTATACATATGGGTGGGAGCTGCCATTTGTTTCCCTTAGACAGTACAGTATGAGGGTAGAGATTATGGTATGTACAGAACATTCTTTCTGATATCATATAATATGGGTGGAGCTACCATATGTTTCACCTTAGACAGTACCGTATGCGGGATACCTTAGTAGTACAGAAAATTCTTCTCTGTATATTCTATTATATACATATGGGGATTTTTTATTCATAAAACACTTTACAAATTTACATCAAAATATTATACAACACCAATTTGCATTTATAAAAATACAATTCAATTTAAAGAGATATTCCATAATGATATGATCCCATAGTCCCATTTCCTCCTTTTCATATCTATCCATTTTAATAAAACCTAATGTCAATCCTGTTGCGGCTCTACTGCCCAATCCCAAACATCCTTACCTCTGCACAGATAGCTTTTTACATTATTGTGTGTACAGAACATTCCTTCTCTGTATATTTATATTTATACATATGGGTTGGAGCTGCCATATCGTTAGCCAAGTTAGGTCAAAATATTGCCCACACAATCAGACTAATTTAGTGACATGTCTGATTAAACTTTTGTCCGATTTGGACACAACCAACTGAAATACCAAAATAACAGTCAGTACAGTTGATACATTGCCTTGTGTGACCTAGACTAAAGGAGCATGCTAAGACCATGGGGAAGGGAGGAGCAGAGGGTCAGGTCAGCTACTGGAAGCAGTAATCTTGTATGTGCACAGATAATATATATCGTTCTCTATTATAATACCTATTATGATTATAGAGGGACATTATGTACATTCAAGGAAAAATTTACCAGCAGTACCAGGGGCAAAGACCTAAACCATTTATCACTCCCCTCCCAGAGTCTGATTGTTACCCAGAATGGCCCCAGTGGTGTGGTTGGAGGTGCGGCTGTCGGTCTCTGCACCTTTTTATCCTTCAGTTTGCACACGGTTTTAAACAAGCCACGCCCATTCCCATGACTTTTGCAGGGGGTAGGTGGGTGTGTATGGAGGTTGTGGTCTGTATTAGGGTGGGTTAAGGGCTCCAGTGACATTGACATCCCTCTGCATTTATGCCTATGGAACCATCCCAAACCCATGCTTGGAAGGGATATTTAAAGGGCAAACTGTTGGTCGGGAACAATTTAGGGTTAAAATAAAGCCTGCAGTTCTTTTCTTTAAATGAGCCCTCCTAAATCACATTCTGACTGCACCATGTGATCAAAGTTCCTTCCAGTTGGTTGAGTGATATCATCTAATTCCCCCTCCCCTCGCCCCAGTGGGAGAAGCATGCTCAGTACCCGAACAGGAAATAAAAAAAAAATGAGGCTGAGAGGAGGGGGCCTATAATGCAGGGCAGAGGCGGGTCATATGGCGACTAGCTAGTCATGGATGAAGTGTCGAAGCAGGAAGTAATATTGCTGAACCTTTCCCGCACCAACGTCCCTTAAATTTAACCTAGAAATGTGATTACGGGTATGATGGATTTTTATAAAAACTGGAGACCCCCGGTGACCTTTAACTAAGGGGGGTGAGTCTAGACCCAGTGGAGGCAAGCAGCCAAAAGGGAAATCCCACATCCAGTGTGGCTCAATGAGCGTATTAATGGCAGGAGTGTGCAATCTGTCAACAGAGCCAATGAGGGTGACGTGACCACAACGACCTCTCAACGGGTGTGCGGGGGACACTGGTGTCACTTCAACGGGTGTGCGGGGACACGGTGTAATGGTTAAAGGGCTGTGGCCTATCGATATCAAGGCACAAGTGGCCTTCCTCTGCCTCAAATTATGTGTCTGTTCTCAGTGCACAGAAACTCTGCCACCTGCTGGGTCTGAATTGTTATGGAGTTTACTCGCGCCATCCTTCACTCCACGTATTAAAGTGGGACGGGGGACTATGTGCAAAAGGCCCAGACTAAGGAACAAGTGAGTATTAATACGTCTAAACGATAACCAATGGTATTGCAGTGTTACATAGAGCTGCCTGTATTAACCTATCACTTGACTTTTGCTGTCTGACAGATAACCAATGGTATTGCAGTGTTACATAGAGCTGCCTGTATTAACCTATCACTGTGCTTGTTGCTGTCTGTCAGCATAAACCATGGTATTTGCAGTGTACAGAGAGCTGCCTGTTTAACCTATCACTGTGCTTGTTGCTGTCTGTCAGATAACCAATGGTATTGCAGTGTTACATAGAGCTGCCTGTATTAACATATCACTGTGCTTGTTGCAGGCCGATTTCGACAGGGAAGCCTTGGCGAAGGCCACATATGAGAGGGTATTTCGATGGCGGTCCATCGGCATTAACAAAGCTCTAGACCGCACTAAGAGACAAGGAGCTTCCTTCATTGGGATCCTGGACATTGCTGGATTTGAGATATTTGAGGTTTGTCTCCTGCCACTCTTAATGCATTTCAAATTATTGTAATTAGTAGTAGTTACATTATATTCTTTATTAGTATTATTACTATTATTATTATTATTGTTACTATTCTTATTATTTTATTGTTAACTATTAGTATATTATTATTTACTATTATTTATTATACTATATTATTGGTACTATTATTATTGTTATTTGTTATTATTTTATATATCGTTTAGTTCTTTTCAAGACTAAAACTTTAGTTCCAATTGATTCTAACTGAATTTACAAACAGATTTACCGTCGACCTGGATGGATAAATTACAGATATACGTGCGATGAATGAGTATTACGATTCATGGACCTGGATGGATGAATATTACATGATTATGACCGGTGACTGCGATGGATTGAAATTACAGAGATTACAGTGACCTGGTGATGGATGATATAAGATATACGTGATCGGATGCACTGAATATTACAGAAGACCTTGACCTGATGAATGAATATACGACATATACCGGAGTGGATATTAGAGTTAAGTGGATAATAATGTCCAGAGTATACCGGACCTGGATGAATGAATATTACAATATACCGTGACCCTGGATGGAATGAATATTACAGATTATACCGTGACCTGGATGGATGAATATTACAGATATACCGTGCCTGGATGGAATTGAAATTACAGATAGGACCGATGGAATCAGATGACACGTGACGGATGGATGAATATTACAGATATACCGTGATCGGCGGAGAATAGAATATTACAGCTATACTGTGACTGGATGTATGAATATTACAGATTAGTGACCTGGAGGATGAATATTACAGATTATTACCTGTGACCTGGATGGATGAACTATTACAGATATACCTACGGGATTGATACCGTGCCTGGATGGAGTGAATTATTACAGTATACCGTGACCTGGATGTGGAATCGATGGAGTGACCGGATCAGATTACATGTACTCGATGGACTGAATAAGAATACATGTACAGGATGGTATGAATATTCAAAACGCGTGAACTGGATGGATGAATACTAGATCTCCGTGACCTGGATGGATGAAGTATTAACGCGTTTATAGACGTGACCCGGATGGAGGAATTATTACATGATTATGACCGTGACCTGGCTGGATGAATATTACGATAGTACAGTTTGTATCCGGATGTATGAATATTACAACTATACGGACCGGTAGGGAATTTACAGATATACGTGACGCTCAGGATGAAATATACAGATAGACGTTGACCGGATGGATGACATATTAACAGCTACGCCGTGACTGGATGGATTGAATATTACAGATAGACCGTGACCCGGATGGTATGAATATTTACAGATAGACCGGATCCTGATGATGAATACTAAAAATCCGTGATGGAGGTTATATATTATAAGATATATACGTGTGACTGCTGATGGTATGAATATTACAGAGATTACCGTTGACCTGGATGTATGATATATTACAGATATATACCGTGACCTGGATGGATGAAAATTACATGAATAACCGTGACTCTGGATGGATATGAATAACAATATGACCGTGGACTGGATGGATATATATTACGATGAAACCGTGACGGAGTATGAATATTACAGATATGACCGGTACATGGAGGATGAATATTACAAGATTATGACCGTGACCTGTGATTTAGATGAATATACTAGAGATACCGTGCCCTGGATATACTCAGAGCTTACAAGCAACATAATGTGAGTTTGATAGCATTATGTTCTATTCATTGGTATTAGCATTTAGTATGTATATATTATTAATCAGATATTATGATATATGTCAGTTATTATGAGTATATTATGATCATAGGTGTATAGATTAGTTTATTTTTATCTGATGTAGTATTATTTAGTAGTAGTATTATTGTTTATATTATTTTAGATTATTAGTATATATTATTAGGTATATGACATAGTGTATTCTTATATTTATGATGTGTATATGCATATATTGATTCTTATTTATTTACTTGTTATTATTTTAGCATTATATTAGAGTAGTTATTGTATTTTCATATCATTATTATTATTAGGCATTATATATAGTAGATATATATTGTTAGTATATTATTGTAGATTTAAGTATTATTATTGTTAGTATTATTGTTAGTATTATTGTTGTTATTATTATTAGTATTTTCTATGAATATTTTCTAATCTGCCCCCCTTTGTTTCCTTTCTGCCCTATAAGACTGATATCTCTTCGGCTAGCTCTGCATGAACACACCCAATGAAAGGATGCAGACAGATGTTAACCACACAAATGTTCATACTGAGCAGGACAGGAGGAGTATCAAGCGTCGAGGGCTACATCGAGTGGAATTTATTGATTTGGGCTGGAGATGGATCTCAGCCGTTGTCATTGACCTCATCGAGAGGCCTGGTAAGACGCTACACTGACCAGTCCCTTCCTCTATGGTAAGTCATTAACTTCCGCTCCAATCCACCGGGTCTGATTCCTCCGTAGGCCAATCCGCCCGGGGTCCTGGCGCTGTGATGAAGAGTGTTGGTTCCCTAAAGCCAGGACAAGACCTTCGTGGACAAAAGGTTCAGAGCAGGGAACCCATTCAAATTCCAGAAGGCCCCGTCAGCTAAAGGACAAAGCCGATTTCTGCATCATTCACTACGCAGGCAGGGTAGGTGCCTGAGCGTATAGACAGACCACCAGGGGGTGCTGTAGCCTGGGGGGACGGTCTCTGCCAGATTTCCTGGTACCTATGGATGATCTCTTATTCCACAGGTGGATTATAAAGATGATGAATGGCTCATGAAGAAACATGGATCCTCGAATGACAACGTTGCCACGCTGTTCACCAGTCCTAGACAAAATTGTAGCTGAGCATGTGGAAAGATGGTACGAGAGATCGTTTTGTCACCCGTGAATCTAGGCAGGGAAAGGGAAGTTTGTAGCAGTAATGGCGGAGCAGTGTGTTCTAATCTAATGTGCAGTGTATACGGAACACACAGACTATGATTGGGTAACAGAATGATTACATCATCTGTGCAGAGTTGAAAGCTCTTTCTAATTGGTGGGAATAATATCTAATCTTCTATTGGCCTTTGTCTGTGACTGTGAATGCACCGTGGTTCCCCATTCCAAACATTCTGTGCTTCCCCCCCTCAGTGGATCGTATTGTTGGATTGGACCAAGTGGCAGGGATGGCAGAGACGGCGTTCGGTGCGGCATACAAGACCAAGAAGGGAATGTTCCGCACGGTGGGTCAACTGTACAAGGAATCGCTGACCAAGCTGATGGCCACTCTGCGCAACACCAACCCCACTTTTGGTGCGCTGCATCATTCCCAATCATGAGAAGCGAGTGAGTAGCAGGGGGGAGAGGGGTGAATCGGAACATGGGAGGTGGGGGATTAAAGGGGAACTCTGGTCTCCATACAAGTGGTCTTCATTAAAATGATCATGCTTCTAGCCTCAGTCTATCCAGATTTAACAGCAGTATTTTGGGGTTTGCCTCCAAGTCAAAGGCTTGAGCATGCTCAGTGCTGGTACACAGCATCATCCGCTGCATTATAAGCCCCGCCCCTGAGCATCTAAATCATTTTTAAAGGTAGAGGAAAGAATAGAGATTGGTTGCAGGTCTGTAAAAAAGCTTAAAAAAAAAACCATTTTGTGGGTGGGGCTTCTTACACAAAACATCACGTGTCAGTCACAGAAAATCAAGAGACCGGACAGACCAGGAACTGTAACTTTACAAGCCTATAACTTAAGATCCATCATCATAGGCTTGTTTGAAGAAGAGCACTTGTACGGAGACCAATAGTTACCCTTGGCTGATGTGGGATGAAGAATTGGGTGTCTCATTGCCTGAATATTGGACTGGTCCAACGCATGGCTTTAGCTGATTGGCTGGATGATTTGGGTACCAACTGAGCCAATAGCTATCGTTTGTGACCCCATTCACAAATTTATTCCCAGGCCGGAAAGCTTGACCCCCATTTGGTGCTGGACCAGCTTAGATGTAACGGTGTTCTGAAGGTATCGGATCTGCCGACAGGGGTTTCCTAACAGGATTGTGTTTCAGGAATTCGACAAAGGTTATTACTTCTTACAGCACTATAATAAACACATCATTGTAAAATAAAATTATAAATGAACCTTCACAGGTGTCAATCAGAAATGAAATAAAATAATGAGAGAATATTCATAGCTCCCCTTCAAGAATATGCAAATAAGGAAACAGAGACTTCTGGGTAATTTTCATGGCAGCTTCAGGATAAAAATTCTTTTAAAAAGGTTTTTACAGTATTCCACAAGCTGAACACACAGTGTGTCACACAACGCCCCATACAATCATCAATGGTGATATACTGCAGGGCACGACTGGAAAGTTATGAATTACAATAGTGACTAGCTCTCACTGCCATCTAGTGGTAAGGTTTTGTATTGCTGCTGTGATATACTGCCATCTAGTGGTAAGGTTTTGTATTGCTGCTGTGATATACTGCCATCTAGTGGTAGGTTTTGTATTGCTGCGTGTATTACCAATCTGTGTGTACAATGGATCTATAGGACATGTTCTGTGTCCCAGGTACGAGATCCTTACGCCCAACGCCATCCCTAAAGGTTTCATGGACGGGAAGCAGGCGTGTGAGCGGATGGTAAGTCTAGGCTAAGTCACCCATGGGGTTTACAATGAACTTTTTCCTTTTTCAAATCCATCGTCTCCTCTTGTAGATTCGAGCTCTGGAGCTGGACCCAAACCTTTTCCGGATCGGTCAGAGCAAGATCTTCTTCCGGGCTGGAGTCCTCGCACACCTGGAGGAGGAGCGGGACCTAAAGATTACGGATGTCATCATTTACTTCCAGGCCATCTGCAGAGGGTACTAGGCGCAAGGGCGTATGCAGGGTCCTTAAAGGGAATGACCAACGCCAAACGCTCGTAGGTCGGTGCTGCCATATGTGAAAACACGTCTCATTTCCACAGAGCCTTTGCCAAGAAGCAGCAGCAGTTAAGTGCCCTGAAAGTGCTGCAGAGAAACTGCGCCGCCTACCTCAAACTGCGCCACTGGCAGTGGTGGCGCCTCTTCACCAAGGTGGGTGAATATTCCAGGTCAGGGACACGTGTGGGTCCCTCCTCCCTCACATGGCCAATACCACCAAAAGCATTTAATGTTGCAGGTGAAGCCTCTGCTCCAGGTCACTCGGCAGGAAGAGGAGCTCCTGGCCAAAGACGAAGAATTGCTGAAGGTTAAAGAGAAGCAATGCAAAGTCGAGGGAGAAGAGAACTGTAGAGATGGAGAGAAAACACCAACAGGTGAGAAGATGGGACCAGGGCTTAGGATCTCAGCATTTGTCTGTCCCCAAGGCCATGAGATCCTGTAGAATAATAAATTCCTCCTGTCTTACCCTCAGCTGGTGGAAGAGAAGAACATTCTAGCAGAGCAACTTCAAGCAGAGAGAGCTGTTTGCCGAGGCGGAAGAGATGAGGGCCCGAATGGCCAGTAAGAAACAGGAGCTGGAGGACATTCTCCGAGACCTAGAAATTCGCATGGAGGAAGAGGAGGAAAGAAACCAGGGGTTGCAGAATGAGAAAAAGAAGATGCAGTCCCATATCCAGGTTCGTGGGAACAGACATTGTGTACATACGATCACACCCCTTACCCATTGAAAGAAAGATAGTAAGTACATGAACTAGATGGACGTATGTCTTTATACAACCCCCAATACTATGTTACTATGTAACTGTTATACAGACATTATGGGTAGGGTATAAAGGTTGGACTAGATTAACATATGTCTTTATACAACCTCCAATACTATGTTACTATGTAACTGTTATACAGACATTATGGGTAGGGTATAAAGGTTGGTCTAGATGGACGTATGTCTTTACACAACCTCCAATACTATGTTACTATGTAACCGTTATACAGACATTATGGGTAGGGTATAAAAGTTGGACTAGAGGACGTATGTCTTTATACAACCTCCAATACTATGTACTATGTAGTTGTTAACAGACATAGAGGTAGGGTATAAAAGTTGGACTAGTGGAGTGATGTCTTTATAAACCTCCAATACTATGTTACTATGTAACTGTTATACAGACTATGGGTAGGGTATAAGGTTGGACTAGAGGACGTATGTCTTATACAACCCCCAATATGTGTTACTATGTAAACTGTTATACAGACATTATGGGTAGGATTAAAGGTTGGACTAGATGGACGTATGTCTTTATACACCCCCAATACTGTGTTTACTATGTAACTGTTATACAGACATTTGGGGTAGGGTATAAAGGTGGACTAGATGACGTCTGTCTTTATACAACCTCCAATACTATGTTACTATGATAACTGTTATACAGACATTATGGGTGGGGATAAAGGTTCGACTAGATGGACGTATGTCTTATACAACCTCCAATACGATGTTACTATGTAACTGTTATACAGACATTATGGGTAGGGTATAAAGGTTGGACTAGAGGACGTGTCTTTATACAACCTCCAATACTATGTTACATTAACTGTTATACAGACATTATGGGTAGGGTATAAAGGTTGGACAGATGGACGTATGTCTTTATACAACCTCCAATACTATGTACTATGTAACTGTATACAGACATTATGGGTAGGGTAAGGATGGACTAGATGGACGTATGTCTTTATACAACCCCCATACTGGTTACTATGTAACTGTTATACAGACATTAGGTAGGGTAGGGTATAAAGGTTGGACTAGATGGACGTATGTCTTTATATAACCTCCAATACTATGTTACTATGTAACTGTTATACAGACTAATGGGTAGGGTATAAAGGTTGGACTAGATGGACGTAGTCTTTATACAACCTCCAATACTATGTTACTATGTAACTGTTAACAGACATTAGGGGTAGGGTATAAAGGTTGGACTAGATGGACGTATGTCTTTATACAACCTCCAATACTATGTTACTATGTAACTGTTATACAGACATTATGGGTAGGGTATAAAGGATGGACTAGATGGACGTATGTCTTTATACAACCCCAATACTGATGTTACTATGTAACTGTTATACAGACATTATGGGTAGGGTGATAAGGTTGGACTAGATAAGACGTATGTCTTTATATAACCTCCAATACTATGTTAACTATGTACTGTATACAGACATTATGGGTAGGATAAAGGTGGACTAGATGGGTATGTCTTTATACAACCTCCAATACTATGTTACTATGTAACTGTTATACAGACATTATGGGTAGGGTATAAAGGTGGACTAGATGGACGTATGTCTTTATACAACCTCCAATACTATGTTACTATGTAACTGTTATACAGACATTAGGGTAGGTATAAAGGTTGGACTAGATGGACGTATGTCTTTATACAACCTCCAATACTATGTTACTATGTAACTGTTTATACAGAATTATGGGTGGGGTATAAAGGTTGGACTAGATGGACGTATGTCTTTATACAACCCCAATCTATGTTACTATGTAACTGTTATACAGACATTATGGGTAGGATATAAAGGTTGGACTAGATGGACGTATGTCTTTACAACCTCCAATAATATGTTACTATGTAACTGGTATACAGACATTATGGGTAGGGTATAGACATGAGAATCCATTAGGGGATTATATTCATTCTCTATTTTATCTTCCCCATAGGACCTGAAGAGCAGTTGTATAGAAGAAGAAGCTGCCAGACAGAAACTGCAGTTGGAGAAGGTCACTGCCGAAACATAAATAAAGAAGATGGAAGAAGACATCTTAGTCCTAGAGGACCAGAATTCCAAGTTCATTAAGGTAAACTTGGGTCTAAACCTTGAGGTCTGTAGCTGATCTATTCATTTTGAGATTTACTGAACCTGTTTTGTTGTGTAGGAGAAAAAGCTAAGGAGGAACGTATAGCGGAATGTACTTCTCAGCTGGCAGGAAGAAGAGAAGCCAAAAACCTGGCCAAGCTGAAGAACAAGCAGGAGATGATGATCACAGACCTGGAAGGGGGGTTAGAAGTGTTTGATCATTGTTACCGGTCGGTGGTTGGTCCGACGTTTTCACCGACTCTTTTAATACACAGAGAGGCATAAAAAAGGGGAAAAGACACGACAGGAGTTGGAGAAAGCCAAGAGGAAGCTGGCGGGGGAAACCTCAGATCTCCAGGACCAAATAGCGGAGCTGCAGGCTCAGATGAGGAGCTTAAGCTGCAGTTGGCTAAGAAAGAAGAGGAGCTGCAGGCTGCTCTGGCAAGGTAATGAGGCCGAAGACAGGTGAAAGTGGAAACTACTTAATCCACGCTAATGTGCGCAAATGTGTCTTGAATCCATTGACCTCCCAGACGTTTTTGTGTTCAGGGGAGATGAGGAGGTTGTCAGAAGAACAATGGCTTGAAGCAGGTGCGGGAGCTACAAGCACAGATTGGCGAACTGCAGGAGGGACCTGGAATGGAAAAGACGTCTCGCAAAAGCAGAGAAAACAGAAAAGGGACCTGAGTGAGGAGCTGGAGGCCCTAAGACTGAGCTGGAGGACACTCTGGATACCCTGCAGCTCAGCAGGAACTGAGTATCCGTCCGGCACTTGGAGGATCTTTATTCATTGCCAATAACAGCGACGCGGCTGATTTTCCTCTCTCTTGTTTGTGAAGGACCAAGAGGGAGCAGGAGGTGGCAGAGCTGAAAAAGAGGCATCGAGGAGAGTCTAGAAACCACGAGGCTCAAATCCAGGACATGAGGCAGCGCCAGGCAATGGCCTGGAGGAAGTGTCGGAGCAGCTGGAGCAGGCGAAGGGGTAAGTGGAAACGTGTTTGCTGAAGGACCTTTATCTAGCGGTTCGTTTGCCGCAGGTGACGATTTCCGTGTGTTTCAGTTCAGGTGAATCTGGAAAAGAACAAACAAAGTCTGGAGTCTGATAATAAGGAACTGGCCGGGGAGGTGAAGACTCTGCAGCAGATGAAGGCAGATCCGAGCATAAGAGGAAGAAGATGGAAGGACAAGTGCAGGAGCTACAGGCCAAGCATTAGAAGGCGACCGTCTACGCGCCGAGATGGTGGACAAGACCACTAAGCTCCAGGTAATGGTTTTCCGTGGATAGAGGGAAGTCCCAAAATCTGTGTCATTTACTAACGAGAGATCATTATACCAAAGACGAGCTGGAGAACGTCTCCCTCTCTGGAGAAGCAGAGAAAAAAGGCATCAAGCTGGGAAAGGAAGTGGCTGGTCTGGGAGTCTCAGCTACAGGACACACAGGTGAGTTTGGGACCACAGCCACTAGGAAACTTTACCATATCCACGTAGTGAGTAACTTTAAATATATCCGAGGGTAGCGAGTAACGTACCATATATCCAGGTAGCGAGTAAGGACAATCAGTACGAGTAAGTTACCATATATCCACGTAGGAGAGTACGTTACCAATCACGTACGAACTACCATATATCCACGTGAGCGGGAAACGTTACCATATATCCAGTAGCGGGAAACGTACCATATATCCACGTAGCGGAAACGTTACCATATATCCAGTAGCGGGTACGTTACATATATCCACGTACGGGTAACGTTACCATATATCCACGTAGCGGGGAACGTTACCATATATCCACGTAGCGGGTAACGTTACCATATATCCACGTCAGGGAACGGACCATATATCCACGTAGGGGAACGTTACCATATATCAACGTAGCGAGTCCATATTCCACGTAGCGGAACGTTACCATATATCACGTAGCGGGAAAAGTTACCATATATCCACGTAGCGGGAAACGTTACCATTATATCCACGTAGCGGGAAACGTTACCATATATCCACGTAGCGGGAAACGTTACATATATCCATCGTAGCGGGAAACGTTACCATATATCCAGTAGCAGGGGACGGGAAACGTTACCATATATCCACGTAGCGGGAAACGTTACCATATATCCACGTAGCGGGAAACGTTCCCATATATCCACGTAGCGGGAACTTTACCATATCATACACGTAGCGGGTAACCTTTACCATATATCCAAGTAGCGGGAACTTTACCATATATCCACGTAGCGGGAAACTTTACCAATCAGATCCAGTAGCGGGAAAAGTTACCATATATCCACGTAGCGGGAAACGTCCATATATCCAGTAGCGGGAACGTTACCATATATCCACGTAGCGGGTAACGTTTACCATATATCCACGTAGCGGGTAACTTTACAGATCACACGCTATACCACGGGTAACTACCATATATCCACGTAGCGGGAAATTTACCATAATCCACGTAGCGGGAAACGTTACCATATATCCACGTAGCGGGAAACGTTACCATTATCCACGTAGCGGAAAACGTTACCATATATCCACGTAGCGGGAAAACGTTCCATATCCACTAGTAGCGGGAAACGTTACCATATATCCACGTAGCGGGAAACGTTACCATATATCCACGTAGCGGGAAACGTACCATATATCCACGTAGCGGAAAACGTTACCATATATCCACGTAGCGGGAAACTACCATTCTAAACACATATATCCACGTAGCGGGGAAATTTACCATATATCCACGTAGCGGGAACGTTACCATATATCCACGTAGCGGGAAACTACCATATATCACGTAGCGGGAAACGTTACCATATCCACGTAGCGGACAAACTTTACCATATATACACGTAGCGGAAAACGTTACCATATATCCAACGTAGCGGGAAACGTTACCATATATCCACGTAGCGGGAAACTTTACCATATATCCACGTAGCGGAAACTTACCAATCAGTAGCGGGAAAACGTTACCATATATCCACGTAGCGGGAAACGTTACCATATATCACGTAGCGGAAACGTTACCATATATCCACGTAGCGGGAACTTACCATATATCCACGTAGCGGGTAACTTTACCATATATCCACGTAGCGGGAAACTTTACCATATATCCACGTAGCGGGAAACGTTACCATATATCCACGTAGCGGGAAACGTTACCATATATCCACGTAGCGGAAAACGTTACCATATATCCACGTAGCGGGAAACTTTACCATATATCCACGTAGCGGGAAACTTTACCATAATCCACGTAGCGGGAAACTTTACCATATATCCACGTAGCGGGAAACTTTTCATATATCCACGTAGCGGGTGCCCATTCAATATATTGTCTTGTATAAAGAGAGGTGTAGATTCAAGGGAGAAATAGTTTACTCTTTATTCACAAAGCAGGGTAAACCTTGTCTAGAGAAAATGCACCAACAATGGAGCCATTTAAAGTTCTGATCTGTAATAACTCCATTCTGATTTGGTTTCTTAATACGCTGAAAGTCATTTGTGTTAAATAAAGATTCTTCTTCCTGGCAGGAGTTGCTCCAAGAAGAGACCAGACAGAAGTTAAACCTGAGCAGCCGAATCCGTCAGCTAGAGGAAGAGAAAAACAATCTACAGGAACAGCAAGGAGGAGGAGGAGGAGGCCAAGAAGGGCCTGGAGAAGCAGATACTCACCCTACAAGCTCAGGTACATATTTAAGCCTCGGGGAACATCACTTTACCATTGACAGCCTGTGGAACCTTACGTTGGACAATAGCAAGTTAAGCATTTTCCGCGACCATCTGCAGACAGTATATCAATAATGGTTAGTGGCACAGAGCCACCATCTCCAAACTGTATGGTGTAGGAAACCAGATAATCTCTTATTATCTCCTGTTGTGTTTCGCTCTCTTTCAGTTGGCAGAAGCCAAGAAGAAGGTGATGATGATGTGGGACCATTGAAGGTCTGGAGGAGTGAAAAAGAGCTACTGAAGGACATGGAAGGTAGGGCACGGACTGGAGGAGAAGGGAATAGCCTATGACAAGCTGGAGAAAACCAAAAACCGCTGCAGCAGGAGCTAGATGACCTGATGGTGGATCTGGATCACCAACGCCAAATTGTCTCCAACTTGGAGAAGAAGCAGAAGAAATTTGACAGGTGAACTGCAGGCAATAAACCCAAGTTCAAGGGAATGGGTTTGGACTTTGTCGATTGTTCTGTTACCTTTGCAACTGTCTTATCAGCTCCTAGCAGAAGAGAAAAATATCTGTGCCGCCATGCGGAGAGAGCGCGATCGGGCAGAGGTGACGCTCGGGAGAAGGAAACCAAAGCTCTGTCGTTGGCCCGGGCTTTAGAAGAAGCTTTGGAAGGTAGAGATGAGTTTGAAAGGCTGAACAAACAGTCAGGGCCAGAGATGGAAGATCTGATGAGTTCCAAGGATGATGTTGGGAAAAATGTAAGTATTTCGGGTTTAGATACGGTGCCTTTGTGGGGGGTAATGTCCGACCGCTATTGCCAGTCTCGTCTATCTCCAGATTATAGTGAGACCCTCTTCCATTCCTAGGTTGCACGAGCTGGAGAGTCCAAGCGCACACTAGAGCAGCAGGTGGAGGAGATGCGCACTCAGCTGGAGGAGTAGAGGACGAAACTGCAGGGCACTGAGGATGCGAAGCTGCGGCCTGGAAGTGAACATGCAGGCCATGAAGGCTCAGTTTGAGCGGGATCTCCAGACTCGGGACGAGCAGAACGAGGAGAAGAAAACGGTCTCTTGTAAAACAGGTGGAGCAATCGTAAGAATGACGGACGTTGGTCTTGATATTGCCTTCGCCTTCTTAGAGAACGTCCCTTTCCACTTCCAGGTAGGGAGCTGGAGGCAGAGCTGGAGGACGACGTAAGCAGCGAGCGTGGCTGTGGCTGTGAAGAAGAAGTGGAGAGGATATGAAGGATATGGAATCTCAGATTGAAGCTTCAAAAAGGGAAGAGAGACGCAATCAAACAGCTCCGCAAGCTCCAGGTACAGACGAGATCCGTAGATAATAGGCAACTGGCAGCCATTGGGACCTTCACTGGGCAACATTGACAATCTCCCCCTAACTCTAGGCCCAAATGAAGGATTACAACGGGAGCTGGAAGAGGCGGGCATCGAGAGACGACATCTTCGCCCAGTCTAAGGAGAACGAGAAAGAAACTGAAAGGGTTAGAGGCAGAAATTCTCCAACTGCAGAGAGGTAGGAAGCAGCTACGGATAACCCGGGAATGTTATCACAGGAGACGGAATAAATAACATTAACCGGTCCGTGTCTGATATTCCCTTTCCAATAAAACATGATTGTAATAAATCCATTTTCTTTCTTCCTTTAGGAATTGGCAGCTTCAGAGCGTTCGAGGCGCACGCGGACAGGAAGGGACGAGCTGTCCGACGAGATCTCCAACAGCACATCGGGAGGAAAGTGAGTCAATGGAGATCTCACCGCAATAATTCATCTCCCCGGTACCGTCCGTTCTCACCGTGTTAATGTTCCCACCAGGTCTGCCCTCCTGGACGAAAAACGACGCCTGGAAGGAAGAATTGCCCAACTTGAGGAAGAGGGAGGAAGAACAAAGTAACATGGAGCTGCTGAATGATCGGTTCCGTAAACCACCTGCAGGTAAGTGGAGCCTTCGAACTGTGTGCGCCTATAACGGGCAAATGTGGTCAAATGATGCGTCTGTGGACTGTGTGTGGTCTGTCCCCAGGTGGACACCCTGAACTCTGAGTTGGCTGCAGAGCGAAGTTCAGCCCAGAAGAGCGAGAATGCCCGGCAGCAGCTGGAAGGCAGAACAAAAGAGCTGAAAGCCAAACTGCAGGAACTGGAAGGAACGGTGAAGTCCAAATTTAAAGCCACTATAGCCACCCTGGAGCCAAGATCTCACAACTGGAGGAGCAGCTGGAACAGGAGGCCAAGTTAGTACATAGGTTATTGCCATTTATGTGGGCCAAGCAAGTGGTTAAATTAAAGCACGTTGATTGGTGACTGCAGTCTTCTGGTAATTGTATGAAATGTTCCAAACCTACATAGTGATCCATGGGGTGAGTGTTGTTGTAGGATTCCACAGAACCAGCAGAGGGCAGATTGGTACCATCCTGGAGCACCGGATCGGAACCTGTGAATACGAGATTGTATTTCTCCCTAGGGAACGAGCCGCCTCCAACAAACTGGTGCGCCGGACGGAGAAGAAGCTGAAGGAGTTTTCATGCAGGTGGAGGATGAACGCAGACACGCGGATCAGTACAAAGAACAGGTGGGTACGGCCCTAAGAGGGAGAACGCTGCGCCATCTACGGCCAGTCCTGGTAACGGGGTTACATTTTTTCTCACACAGATGGAGAAAGCCAACACCCGCATGAAAACAACTGAAGAGGCAACTGGAGGAAGCGGAGGAGGAAGCCACTCGGGCCAACGCGTCACGCCGCAAGCTTCAGCGCGAGCTGGACGATTCCACAGAAGCCCATGAGGTTCTAAAGCCGTGAAGTTTCGACCCTGAAGAACAGGCTGAGGTGAGAATGTTCACGATTAACGCTGTCTGTAGTAACCGATCAATAGACACTCACGTCTTCCCTCCTCCTCCTCAGGCGTGGAGGGCCATGTTCCTTCCTCTTCGTCCAGTCGATCCGGTCGACGTCAGCTGCAGATAGAAGGAGCTTCCCTGGACCTCTCGGACGATGAGGACGGAAAACAAAGCATGTGAAGTCAACGATGTCCGCACCAGCTGAATGAGCTGCTCGTCCTTGGTTACCGTCACGACGAGCCTCCGAGTCCGCAGGGGTGTTCCACAGCCCCCCTCGCGGCCAAAAAAAGTGCTTTGGACTAAAGAAAAAACGATCCATTCTGGTAAAATGACACCAAAGAGTCACAGTTCGTCATTGAAGACCTTCCGTTTCTGGGTCCCTGTGCCAATTGGCATTGGGGGGAGGGCTGTGCTGGGTGGGTGGGATTACATTTTTGCAGCTGGTCCATTTCTCTCCCACCATTTTATTTTATTCTCTAAAACTGTGATTGGTTCCTCCGGCAGGAGGGGCCCCGGGGTCAGTGACTTTCTCAAGCAGGTGCCTACTGGAAGCACCGGGGTTTACCACTCGCTGCCAAATCTGGTATTGGCAACAGTTTAGCACTTTCCTACCTTAGTCTGGGTAGGGCAACATGCAGCTTTCATTATGTGAGCTACGATTTTCAGCTCACACAGCTGCGGGTCAGAGATGATGGGAATTGTAGTTCAGCAGCTGGCGTGCTGCACGTTGCACATTCCATTTTTACAGATTGTTTTTAAAAAAAAAAAAAAAAAAAAACAAGAAAAAAAAACACAAACGTATTTAAGACAAACGGGGCCTTAGACACTTAGTGAATTGAGAAGTTAAATCTACCTGTCACTTGCCCTTTACATGTGATCTTTCTATGGTGGATCAGCTATAACCATGTGCGGACCTGATGTGTCGTAATCTAGGACCGGCGGTTGTCTGTGCTAATGCTACGTGCGTTCCATGTTCATTATATCTTATATATTCAGCTGCCAACCCCTATCTGCTAAATGGCCTCAATGCCCCTGTATCACCCATTATTTCTAAACAAGGAATTTTGTAAGACAAAACTTATTCATTATAGAATCCTGAAGGGGCGGAGTTATTATTATAGAATTCTGAAGGGGCGGAGTATTCATTATAGAATCCTGAAGGGGCAGAGGGGTTTATTATTCATTATAGAATCCTAAAGGGGCGGGATGATTCATATTTAGAATCCTAAAGGGGCGGGATTGGGATTATTCATATACATCCTGGAGGGGCGGCAGATCAGAAGTCTCTCGGCCAATCACACAACACGGTGCTGGTCTGGACCCTATTGCTGTTCCATTCCCAGAAGTAGCAATAGTGGCTGAGGGAGCAAAGGTGGGGAAGTCGGTTTTATGCACTTTTTTAATTAATACCATGGTGTTTAGGTTGCAGGGGATCCCACACTACAGGAAGGTTAATTTTGGGGTAGAGATACCCTTTAAATAGCGGTGGTAGATTGACAATGTGATCGTACATTTCGATGCTTGGTAAAGTCACAATATTATGAAAGGCAATATTGCGCCTTATAAAATATGGCCTTTAAGTGGGAAATCATTCCTGAATATATCCTGCCCCTAGTGTGAAACCTAAAACACTCACAGGGAGATTCAATAAAAGTTCTTATTTAAATGGTGCTAATTTTGCCCAAAACAATCAGATCTTATTTTAACATTGAAAGCTAACATCTGATTGGTTGGGGCAAAATTAGCACCATTTAAACGATAAGAACTTTTATTGAATCTCCCTGTGAGTGTGTTTTGGGCATATGGGTAAAATAGAAAGGTACTTGGAGGGAAAAGTCACTTTAGTCGTATCAACTGGCTTAGAGATACATTATCATCACCTCTAATTACATTTCTCATATCACTAGATCAAACAAAATAATAGAATTAAGCTCACTGACTAGGTGAAATGCTGGGCTTTTATTTACCATAAAGGACCCTTAACTTCGAAAAGGGGATTAAAACCAATTGCGTTAGAAAGCAGAACAAAGCATCACTAGCCCCAAACTATTTTTAAAAATATATAATAGAAGAAAATGTGGCACCATTAATAATGGGGATAAGTTAGTTACAGAGGATGGAGATAAAGCAAATGTCTGGAACAATTTTTTCCCCTCTGAAAGTTTGATACGTGAGGTATTCTAGAGAATCACATGGAGTTCAGGAGGAATAGATCTGGTCAAACTGCTTGAGGGAGAGTAGGATGAGCAAGGTTCTCGTGTTGGGCCACAGGGTTTCTGTTGTGGGGCCGCTTCTATTTAATCTATTATTAATGATTTGGAAGTGGGGATTGTCAGAAGGTTTCTGGTGTTTGCCGACGACACAAAACTTGTTGACCATTAAAAACTTCAAGAGGTGTGCAATCGTTACAGGGGATCTGATTAGATTATCACATTGGGCTGCTAAGTGGCAGATGAAATTCAATGATTGATAAATGTAAGGTGATGCATTTTGGACTTAAAAATCCTTGTGCTGCTTATACTATAATGGGTTGTGTTAAGTGAATCCCTGTTGGAAAAGGATCTTGGAGTTTTGGTGGATAACAAACTTAAAGGTAGCAAGCAGTGCAGCCAGAGCCAGCATGGTTATTGTCTTGTATAAAAGAGAGGTATGGATTCAAGGGAGGAAAATGTAATTCTCCCTCTTTACAAAGCATTGGTAAGGCCTCATTTGGAATTGTAGGGCAATTTGGAATCCTGTGTACAAAAAGGACATCTTTGAAATGGAAGGGTTCAGAGAAGGGCAACTAAATTAATAAGGGGATTGGGGAGCTTGAATATGAGAGAGACTGGAAAAGTTACATTATGTACGCTGGAGAAAAGGCGCTTGCGTGGGGATATGATTACTGTGTATAACTACATTAACGGGCCTACAATAAACTATCTGGGGCATTGTTACCAATAGAACATGTCAGAGGACACAAGGACATCCTTAAGGGCATGTCCACCCTCAGATACCATTTTTCATATACTGTAGTGCTCCCTGTCCACCCCATATGCTATATTTATTTGTAAAAACAATACTTATTTTCCTTCATTCCCCGGCAACTATAATCTTGGCCATAGGGCAGAACCTGCAGCCGCATCCGTGATTGGCTGAGAGGCAAGCAAATCACGGACACGGCTGGCAGGCTTAAAGTAAGGATGTTCGGATCTTTAGGGTTTGGGGGTGGATAGGGACTGCACACACAAAGAAAAGGGAAGGGAGAGGTAAGAGGCAGAAAATTTTTGGGACACAGCCCGGTTCCTGCTCTTCACTTTTTTGGACTTTGCCGAGACATGCAGGAGAACCATTAGGAGCAGGGATGTAAGGTGAGAGGAATTAAGAATAAACAGCGGGCAGCAGGCGCGACGTGTGGGTTTTAAAGTGTTAGTTTTGGGGTGGACATGCCCTTTAAAGACTGGAAGAAATAAGCCGTCAAGGCCCCTATTATAAAAGGTGCGGCATCATTTTTTAGCGATCGAAATCATAGATTATGATTTGCCCATAGAATACACTTGAGCTAGTTTACTACTGTATAGTCTACAGAAAGTCGTTTAATACAGGTATCGATACCATAGGGACGTTATAAAGGCTTTTAGTGATCGTTAATTACAATCACTATCAAATGTATGATATCGATATCAGTATGTATCATACATATCATACAATGTCTTATCACGATGGTAATCTAGGACTGAGATAGTCCAATAACGCAATGGGTATTCTATGGGGGATCGTAAATTTACTAACCGCATGTCTTCTATACCGACATTCCTAAATAACGAACATTTAGGGGCGCTGTTGTACATTACTGATAACTTGTGATACTGCAGGTTTATAGATATGGCCCATAAAGTTTATATGAATATGGGCCATAAAAGTTTATAAGTTTATATATAAGGCCATAAAGTTTCTTAGATAATATATTATATATATGGCCCTAAGTTAAAAGCTTATAGATAAAGTTATATATATATGGCCATAAAGTTATATAGATATATGGCCATAAAGTTAAAGTTATAAAGTTTATATATATATGGCCATAAAGTTTATATATATAGGCCCATAAAGTTAAAGCTATAGATAAAAGTTTATATATATATGGCCCATAAAGTTAAAGCTTATAGATAAAGTTTATATATATTGGCCCATAAAGTTAAAAGCTTATGATAAAGTTTATATATATGGCCCATAAAGTTTAAAAGCTTATAGATAAGTTTATATATATATGGCCATAAAGTTTATAGATAAAGTTATATTTATGGCCCATAAGTTTATAGATAAAGTTATATGATATGGCCCATAAAGTTATAGATAAAGTTTATTAAGATAATGGCCATAAAGTTTAGCTTATAGATAAAGTTTATATATATATGGCCCATAAATTATAAAGCTTATAGATAAGGTTATATATAGATGATAAAGTTATTTTTAAAAAAGTTTAGAAAGTTTATAGATTAGTATATATATATGGCCCATAAGTTTTAGATATAAAGTTATATAGTATGGCCCATAAAGTTTAATGTATAATAAGTTTATATATATATGGCCCTATAAAGTTTATAGCCCATAAAGTTTTAATAGATAGATAAGTTTATATAGATATGGCCCATAAAGTTATAGCTTATAGATAAAGTTTATATATATGGCCGATAAGTTATAGATAAGTTTATATAGATATGGCAACTAAAGTTTATAGCTTATAGATAAAGTTTATATATATATTGGCCCCATAAAGTTTATAGAGATAAAGTTTATATAGATATGGCCCATAACAGTTTATCAGGCTGATGAAAGTTTATATATATGGCCCATAAAGTTTATAGATTACAGTTTATATAGATATGGCCCATAAAGTTATAGCTTATTAGAAAGTTTATATATATAGGCCCATAAAGTTTATAGATAAAGTTATATAGATATGGCCCATAAAGTTTATAGCTTATAGATAAAGTTTATATAGATATGGCCCATAAAGTTTATAGCTTATAGATAAAGTTTATATATAGATATGGCCCATAAAGTTTATAGCTTATAGATAAAGTTTATATATAGATATGGCCCATAAAGTTTATAGCTTATAGATAAAGTTTATATATAGATATGGCCCATAAAGTTTATAGCTTATAGATAAAGTTTATATATATATGGCCCATAAAGTTTATAGATAAAGTTTATATAGATATGGCCCATAAAGTTTATAGCTTATAGATAAAGTTTTATATAGATATGGCCCATAAAGTTTATAGCTTATAGATAAAGTTTATATAGATATGGCCCATAAAGTTTATAGCTTATAGATAAAGTTTATATATATATATGGCCCATAAAGTTTGGGTTGATCTAGAGATATTTCTGATTGCCACTTGGAATCAGAAGGATTTTTTTCCCCTTCATACTTCTGGTGGTTTTTTTTTGCCTTCCTCTGGATCAACAGTTAGGCAGGAAATGGGGATATTGCTCGATGGGTTGGACTAGATGGACGTATGTCTTTATTCAACCTCAAATACTGTACTATACTGTATATACTGTACTATACATACTGTACTGTACTATACTGTATATACTGTACTATACGTGCTGTACTATACTGTATTCTACTATATTATACTGTATATACTGTACTATACTATACTGTATATACTATACTGTACTATCTCTACTGTACTATATATACTGTATATACTATACTGTACTATACTGTATATACTGTACTATACTATACTGTATATACTATACTGTATATACTATACTGTATATACTATACTGTATATACTGTACTATACTATACTGTACTATATATACTGTATATACTGTACTATACTATACTGTACATCCTGTACATACTCATACTGTATTATGTACTATACTATACTGTAATAACTGTACTATTCCTGTACTATCTGTACTATATTGTACTTCATACTGTATATTGTACTGTACTATACTGTATTGTACTATACTATATATACTGTATATACTGTACTGAATGTACTGTACTATACTATTTATACGTACTTTATGTACTGTACTGTCCTATACTATACTGTACTGTATATACTGTACTATACTAAACTATAAAGGGATTGTCACTTTATCTCTGTCCTTGGTGCTGCCATCAGTTGGTGAAGCGAGTGATTGTGTAACGGTTCTATATTTGTGGGTCAGGTGCGGGTCTAAAAAATTACATTTGTGCGATCGGGAGTGGTCAACGGTTTCACTGGACCTGATCCCATATGAACAACATTGCCATACTGTGGCATCTGATCCATATGAAACATTCACTTACTGTGCATCTGATCCATATGAAACATTCACTTACTGTGCATCTGATCCATATGAAACATTTACTTACTGTCAATCTGATCCATATGAAACATTTGCTTACTGTACATCTGATCCATATGAAACATTACTACTGTGCATCTGATCCATAAGAAACATTCACTTACTGTGCATCTGATCCATATGAAACATTCACTTACTGTGCATCTGATCCATGAAATAAAAACATGACATACTGTCATATGAAACATTGACATACTGTGCATCTGATCCATATAAAACATTCACTTACGTGCATCTGGTCCATATGAAACATTCACTTACTGTGTATCTGATCCATATGAAACATTCACTTACTGTGCATCTGATCCATATGAAACATTCCTTAATCTACTGGGCACTCTATCCATATGAACATTACATACTGTGCATCATGAAAACATTGAACATACTGTGGCATTCTGAATCCATATAAAACATTCACTTACTGTGCATCTGGTCCATATGAAACATTCACTTACTGTGTATCTGATCCATATGACAACATTCACTTACTGTGCATCTGATCCATATGAATATTGACATACTGGGTGCATCTGATCCATATGAAACAGTCACTTACTGTGCATCTGATCCATATGAAATACTGACATGCTGTGCATCTGATCCATATTAAACATGCACTTACTGTGCATCTGATCCATAATGCAAAATATTGACAATACTGTGCATCTGATCCATTGGAAACATTGACTATGGTGCCCCGATCCATATGGAACATTGACATACTGTGCAATCTGACTCATAAAAAATGTACAACTGTGCTGACATCATAGAAATGATCATCGTGCCCCTATCCATATGAAACATTGACATAGTACGGTGCCCCTAGATCCTATGAACTGACTAGGTACCATCCATATGACTTGATACTGGTGCACCTGAACCATATGAAAAATTGACATACTGTGCATCTGATCCATATAAAAAAATGTACATACTGTGCATCTGATCCATATGAAGCATTGACATACATCTGTGCATCCTGATCCGATATAAACTATTGAACATACTGTGCCCCCTGATCCACAATGGAACATTGAACATCTGGTGCCCCTGATCCATCATGAACATTACATCTTGCATACTGTGCCCCTGATCCATATGGAACATTGACATACTATGCCCCTGATCCATATGGAACATTGACATACTGTGCCCCTGATCCATATGAAGCATTGACATACTGTGCCCCTGATCCATATGGAACATTGACTACTATGCCCCTGATCCATATGGAACATTGACATACTGTGCCCCTGATCCATATGGAACATTGACATACTGTGCCCCTGATCCATATGAAGCATTGACATACTGTGCATCTGATTCATATGAAGCATTGACATACTGTGCATCTGATCCATATGAAGCTTGACATACTGTGCATCTGATCCATATGGAACACCGACATACTGTGCATCTGATCCTGGAAACATTTACACTGTCCATTGATCCTATGAAACCATTGACCTGTGCATGCTGATCCATAGTGAAACATTGACATCACTGTGCATCTATCCATATGAAACCACTGACATACTGTGCTCTGATTCATATGAAGCTTGACATCCTGTGGCATCTGATTCATAGAAGCATTGACCCTACGTGCATCTGATATCCATATGAACATTGACATACTGTGCTCTTATCCATATGAACACCACTGACATAACTGTGCATCTATTCATTGAAGCTTTGACCTACTGGTGTCATCTGAATCCATATGAAGCTTGACATACGGTCATCTGATTCCATATGGAACAAACCGACATACGGTGGCATCTGATCCAATGAAACATTGACACTGTGCATCTGATCCATATGAAGCATTGACATACTGTGCATCTGATCCATATGAAGCAATTGACATCCTGTGCAGCTGATCCATATGAAGCATTGACATACTGTGAATCTGATCCATATGAAACATTGACACCTGTGCATCTGATCCATATGGAACACTGACATACTGTGCATCTGATCCATATGGAACATTGACATACTGTGCATCTGATCCATATGGAACATTGACATACTGTGCATCTGATCCATATGAAACTTTGACATACTGTGCATCTGATCCATATGGAACATTGACATACTGTGCATCTGATCCATATGAAACATTGACATACTGTGCATCTGATCCATATGAAGCATTGACATACTGTGCATCTGATCCATATGAAACATTGACATACTGTGCCCCTGATCCATATGGAACATTGACATACTGTGACCCTGAATCCATATGGAACATTGACTACTGTGCATCTGATCCATAAGGAACATTGACTACTGTGCATCTGATCCATATGGAACTTGACATACTGTGCCCCTGATCAAATATGACACTATAAGACGATTGAACATCCCTTGTTTACACGTTGGACTTATTCTCTTAAAACGTTCCGTGTTCTTCCACAGCCATTAAACTCCAATGACAGTCTCGTCGCCTCCCTGAACAATTAAAATTCTCAAAATAGAGCTACAAAGCGCCCAAGTTATTTTACAAATATCTTAGGCCAAAAAATATTATAATGTGTACAAATTTATATACAATAAAAACCAAGGAGGGGACAATGTTAAACATTCATATCACGGACGAATATATACACGGGATGTGAAGGGAGTGACACCATGGAAAGGGCCGTGTGTGGCCTGTACTTAGCAGGTATATCCAGGTTCCATGTTCCCGCCCCCGGACCGTCCCTTTAATTTAAACCCATTACAAACTGGTTCTTAGACACGACAAATTCACCAAGTAACCAAACGGAGCCCCAGTAACACAGCAAAGGAATTCCCATCAACACTGCTAAAAAAAGAAACTAAAATGGCCGAGGGGAACACGGCTGTAACCCTGTAACACACACACGCGTGGCTTTACGTGTCCCACCTAACCGCTATCTTGGCAGGTGAGGAAATATCGTCTGTTTGGTTTCTCTACCTGCTGCGTCAATTCATCTCCTGGGGGAGGTCCGTGAACCGTTACAGGAAGGGGGCGATCCGTCATACACAGACGCAGATTATCTAGTGCGGTCCCAGTGACAATGTCAGCCTTTAACCCCTTAACTGCAAGAGCTGGGGCAGGGGAAGTGGTTAATAATGAGGTAAGTTTTTTGTTCGCATCTTTCCGTCAGCTCCCCCCTTCCCCCCCGGGCTCATACACTAAAGGCAACAGGCCAGGAGGGGAGGGCGGACGGGCCCCCGAGGACTCCAGTGGGGTCGTATCCCTTCATTGACCTACAATAAAGAAGTAAAAACGCTGTGAGATAACCACAAAGCATTCTGGGTAATGGAATTCACACAATCCCCCATTCACTGCATTTTCATAGTAACAGAGCGGAAGGGTTAACACACAGACGTGTAAATGGGTGGAACATGGGAACATCCACCAGTGCATATGAATTAAACACAAGCAGGCTGTTACTGCATCGGGTGACGGGGGATCGCGCTCTGTTCCACAATGACTGGGGGGCACAGCGGAAGTAAAGTAGAAATTACCCACACCACTCTGCACAAAGAAAACCAAGGGGCTAATGGTTGTTAGATGTTCCATGTAACCGCGTGTACATGCCTGGACACGTACATACAATACGTAAGGAGTAAGACTTTTTATCTGCAGGCCATTTCGAGTCTATTAACCAACCCACCCCTGGGTGACCCACCAATACTGTACTATATTCACTGTCAATGTGACCCATCCCTGGGTGACCGCCATCTGTACTAATATTTCACTGTCAATGGACACCCACCCCTGGGTGACCCTCCATACTGTACTACATTCACTGTCAATGTGGACCCATCCCTGGTTAACCTCCCATACTGTACTAGATTCACTGTCCAATGTGACCCATCCTTGGTGATCTCCAATACTGTACTATATTCCCTGTCAATGTGACCCACCCCTGGGTGACCCTCCAATACTGTACTATATTCACTGTCAATGTGTTTACCCATCCCTGGGGTGACCCTCCAATACTGTACTATATTCACTGTCAATGTGACCCATCCCTGTGGTGACCCCTCCAATACTGTACTATATTCACTGTCATGTGACCCATCCCTGGTGCCCTCCAATACTGTGACTATATTCACTGTCATGTGACCCATCCTGGGAACCCATCCATACTGTACTTAGTCACTGTCAATGTGACCCCCCCTGGGGTGACCCTCCAATACTTTACTCTATTCACTGTCAATGTTACCCACCCTGGGACCCTCCAATACTGTAACTAGCTATATTCACGTCAATGTGACCCACCCCTGGGTGAGCCTCCAATCTGTATATATTCACTGTCAATGTGACCACCCCTGGGTGACCCTCCCTACTGTACTATATCACTGTCAATGTGAACCCCACCCCCTGGGTGACCCTCCAATACTGTACTATATTCCTTCAATGTGACCCATCCCTGGTGACCCCAGCCAATACTGTACTATATTCACTGTCAATGTGACCCATCCCTGGGTGACCCTCCAATACTTTACTATATTCAGTGTCAATGTGACCCACCCCTGGGTGATCCTCCAATACTGTACTATATTCACTGTCATGGTGACCCCATCCCTTGTGATCCTCCAATACTGTACTATATTCACTGTCCATGTGACCTCCCTGGGTTGAAGCCTCCAATACTGTAACTATATTCAGTGTCATGTGACCCACCCGTGGTTGAGATCCTCCAATACTGTAATATATTCACTGTCAATGGACCCCCCCTGGGTGACCTCCATCACTGTACTATCTTCCTGTCATGTACCCACCCTGGGTGACCCTCCAATACTGGTACTATATTCACTGTCATGTGGACCCATCCCTGGGTGATCCCCAATAACTGTACATATTCCTGTCATGTGGACCCATCCCTGGGTGACCCTCCACTCTGTACTATATTCCCTGTCAACTGTGACCCACCCCTGGGTGACCCCTCAATACTGTACTATCTTCCACTGTCAATGTGACCCACCCCTGGGTGAACCCTCCAATACTGTACTAATATTCACTGTCACTGTGCCCACCCCTGGGTGGACACCTCCAATACTGTACTAATAATTCACTGTCAATGTGACCCATCCTGGGTGACCCTCCAATACTAGTATATATCACTGTCAATGTGGCCCCATCCCTGGTGACCCTCAAATACTGTAATATTCACTGTCAATGTGACCCACCCCTGGGTGACCCTCCAATAACTGTCTATATCAGTGTCAATGTGACCCCCCCTGGGGACCCTCCAATCTGTACTATATTCACTGTCATGTGACCCACCCTGGTGACCCTCCACTACTGACTATATTCACTACTTCATGTGCCCACCCACCCCTGGGTTGACCCCCAATCCTGTACTATATTCACGTCAATGTGACCCACCCCTTGGTGAGAACCCCCCAAGACTGTACTAATATTCAACTGTCAATGTGACCCACCCCTGGTGACCCTCCATACTGTCCTATCAGTCACTGTCATGTGACCCACCCCCTGGTTGACCCTCCAATACTGTACTATATCACTGTCATGTTGACCCATCCCTGGGTGACCCTCCAATACTGTACTATCATATTCACTTAATGTGACCCATCCTGGTGACCCTCCAATACTGTACTCTAATTCACTGTCAATGTGACCCTCCCTGGTGGACCCTTCAATACTGTAATATATGCACTGTCATGTGACCACCCTGGTGATCCTCCATACTGTACTATATTCACTGTCAATGTGACCCCCCCCTGGGTGAACCCTTCAATCTGTAATATATTCACTGCAATGTGCCCCATCCCCTGGGTAGACCCTCCAATACTGTACTATATTCAATGTCAATGTGACCCACCCCTGGATCCTCCATATGTACTACATTTCACTGTCCAATTACCCAGTGACCCACCCCTGGGTGACCCTCCATACGTACTATATTCTGTCAATGTGACCCCCAACCTGGGTGACCACTCCAACCTGTACTATATTCACTGTCAATGTGACCATCCTGGTTTGACCCTTCAATAACACTGTAAATATTCACTGTCAATGTGACCCACCCCGGGGTGACCCTCCATACTGTACTATATTCGTGTCAATGTTACCCACCCCTGGGTGATCCTCCAATACTGTACTATATTCACTGTCAATGTGACCCCCCCTTGGTGACCCTCCATACTGTACTATATTCATGCCCATGTGACCCACCCCTTGGTGACCCTCCAATACTGTATCTATTCACTGCCAATTTCACCACCACCCCTGGGTGACCCCAATACTGTACTATATCAATGTCAATGTGACCACCCACTGGGTGACCCTCCCATCTGTAACTATATTCCTGTCAATGTGACCCTCCCTGGGTGACCCTCCAATAACTGTATGATACTTTCACCCAATTTGACCCCCCTGGGTGACCCGCCAAACTGTTAATTATTCCACTGTCACTGTACCTCCATCCCTGGTGACCCTCCAATACTGTCATATATTCACATGTCAAGTGACCCACCCTGGTGATCCTCCAATACTGTAATATATTCACGTCACTGTGACCCAACACCCGGGTGACCCTCCAATACGTACTATATTCACTGTCAATGTGACCCATCCTGGGTGACCCTCCAGTAAACTGTACTATATTCACTGTCAATGTGACCCACCCCTGGGTGACCCTCCAATACTGTACTATATTCACTGTCAATGGTGACCCCACTGGGTGATCCTCCAATACTGTACTATATTCAGTGTCAATGTGACCCACCCCTGGGTGATCCTCCAATACTGTACTATATTCACTGGTCATTGACCCACCCCTGGGTGACCCTCCAATACTGTACTATATTCACTGTCAATGTGACCCACCCTGGTGTGACCTCCAATACTGTATCATTTCACTGTCAATGTGACCCCTCCCTGGGTGACCCTCCAATACTTTGTACTATATTCAACTGGCCCAATGTGGCCCTCCCCTGGGTGACCTCCATACTTTACTATAATTCACTGTCAATTGACCCACCCCTGTTGACCCTCCAATACTGTAGCTACATTCACTGTCATGTGACCCATCCCTGGGTGACCCCTCCATACTTACATATTCACCTGTCAATGTGACCCACCCCTGGGGTGACCCTCCAATACTGTCTATATTCACTGCAATGTGACCCATCACCCCTGGGTGCCCTCCAATACTGTACTATATTCACTGTCAATGTACCCACCCCTTGTTGACCCTCCAATACTGTACTATATTCCTGTCAAGGTGACCCACCCCTGGTGACCCTCCAATAACTGTAACTATATTCCTGTCAATGTGACCGCACCCCTGGGTGACCCTTCCAATACTGTACTATATTCACCTGTCAATGTGACCCTTCCCGGGTGGACCCTCCAATCCTGTAATAATATTCATGTCAATGGTACCAACCTGGGTGACCCCCCTCCAATACTGTACTAGATTCACTGTCAATGTGACCCACCCCTTGGTGACCCCCCAATACTGTCTATCTTCACTTGTCCAGTGACCCATCCCTGGGGGTGACCTCCCATACTGTACTATTTCCCTGTCAATGTGACCCACCCTTGGTGACCTCCATACTGTAACTATATTCACTGTCAATTTGACCCCCACCCTGGTGACCCTCCAATACTCTGTACTATATTCACTGTCAAATGTGACCCCCCCTGGGTGACCCTCCATACTGTAATATATCACTGTCAATGGTGACCCCCCCCTGGTGATCCTCCAATAACTGTACTAATATTCACTGTCAATGTGGACCCACCCTGGTTGAAACCCTCCATACTGTACTATAATCACGTCATGTGGACCCATCCCTGGGTGGAACCCTCCAATACTGTACTATATTCACTGTCCAATGTGACCCACCCTGGGTGGACCCTCCATACTGTACTATATTCACTGTCAATGTGACCCACCCCTGGGTGAAACCCTCCAATACTGTACTATATTCACTGTCAATGTGACCCACCCCTGGGTGACCCTCCAATACTGTCCTATATTCACTGTCACTGTGACCCCACCCCTGGGTGACCCCCCAATACTGTACTATATTCACTGTCAATGTGACCCACCCTGGGTGACCCTCCAATACTGTACTATATTCACTGTCAATGTGACCCATCCCTGGGTGACCCTCCAATACTGTATTCACTGTCAATGTGACCCACCCCTGGGTGATCCTCCAATACTGTATATATTCACTGTCAATGTGACCCACCCTGGGTGACCCTCCAATACTGTACTATATTCACTGTCAATGTGACCCATCCCTGGGTGACCCTCTCCAATACGGTACTATATTCACTGTCAATGTGACCCATCCCTGGTGACCCTCCAATACTGTACTATATTCACTGTCAATGTGACCCATCCCTTGGTGACCCTCCCCTCTGTACTCTATATTCACTGTCAATGTGACCCATCCTGGGTGCACCATCCAATACTGTATATATTCACTGTCAATTTGACCCACCCCGGGTGACCCTCCAATACTGTACTTTTCACTGTCAATGTGACCCACCCCTGGGTGACCCTCCAATACTGTACTAAATTCAGTGTCATGTGACCCACCCCTGGTGATCCTCCACTACTGTACTATATTCACTGCAATGTGAACCCACCCCCTGGGTGCCCTCCAATACTGGTACTTTATTCTGTCAATGTGACCCATCCCTGGGTGACCCTCCAATACTGTACTATATTCACTGTCAATGTGACCCATCCCTGGGTGACCCTCCAATACTGTACTATATTCACTGTCAATTTGACCCACCCCTGGGTGATCCTCCAATACTGTACTATATTCACTGTCAATGTACCCCCCCTGGGTGACCTCAATTACTGTACTATATATTCAACTGTCATGTGACCCTCCTTCCCTGGGTGAACCCTCCAATACGTACTATATTCAACTGTCCCAATGTGACCCACCCCTGGGTGCCCTCCAATACTGTCACTATACTTCACTGTCAATGTGACCCACCACGCCTGGGTGATCCTCCAATAACTGTAACTATTTCACTGTCATGTGACCCCCCCTGGGTGACCCTCCATACTGTAACTATAATTCACGTCAATAGTGACCCATCCCTGGGTTACCCCTCCCAATACTGTACTATATTCACTGTCCATGTGAACCCACCCCTGTGTGACCTCCCACTACTGTACTCTATTCACTGGCAAGGTACCCATCCCTGGGTGACCCTACATACTGTACGATATTCACTGTCAATGTGCCACCCTGGTGACCTCCAATACTGTAACTAATTCACTGTCATGTGACCCATCCCGGGGTGACCCTCCATACTGTAACTATATCACTGTCCAATGTACCCACCCCTGTGTAACCCTCCAATACTGTAGATATATTTCACTTGTCAATGTGACCATCCCTGGGGGCCCCTCCAATACTGTACTATATTCCACTGTCAATGTGACCCCCCCTGGGTGACCCTCATACTGTACTATATTCAGCTGCATGTGCCCATCCCTGGGTGACCCTCCAATACTGTACTATATTCACTGTCCAGTGACCCACCCCTGGGTGAACCCTCCAATACGTACTATATTCACTGTCAATGTGACCCACCCCCTGGGTGAACCCGCCATACTGTACTATATTCAACTGTCAATGTTACCCAACCCTGGGTGATCCTCCAATACGGTACTATATTCACTGTTCAATGTTACCCACCCCTGGGTGACCCTCCAACTTTACTATATTCACTGTCAATTACCCCCCCCCTGGGTGATCCTCCAACTACTGTACCTTTATTTTTTTTTCCCCAACTGTCAATGTGACCCACCCCTGGGTTGACCCTCCAATCCTGTACTCTATTCACTGTCATTGACCCAGCCCCTGGGTGACCCCCAATACTGTCCTATAGATTCACTGTCAATGTGACCCCCCCTGGTGACCCCCAATACTGTACTATATTCACTGTCAATGTGACCCTCCCTGGGTGACCCTCCATACTGACTATAGGGGGGTGCGTGTGCAATGGTGAACACCCAGCCCCTGGGTGAATCCTCAATAACTGCTACTATATTCACTGGTCAATGTGACCCATCTGGGTGGACCTCCCATATGTACTATAGTCACTGTCAATTGGACCACCCCTGGGTTCCCCCAATACTGTACTAGTTTCACTGTCAATGGACCCCCCTGGGTGATCCTCCAATACTGTACTATATCACTGTCAATGTGACCCCCTGGGTGCCCTCACTGTATATATTCACTGTCAAGTGACCCACCCTGTGTGGAACCCTCCAAACTGTCCTATATTCACTGTCAATGTGACCCACCCTGGGTGAACCCTCCAATTACTGTAATATATTCACTGTCATGTTGGCCCCACCCATGGGTGATCCCTCCAACTGTACTATATTCCCTGTCAATGTGACCCATCCCTGGGTACCCTCCAATTACTGTACTATATTCACTGTCAATGTGACCCACCCTGGGGACCCTCCAATACTGTACTATATTCACTGTCAATGTGCCCACCCCTGGGTGACCTCCAATATTATACTGTACATATTCACTGCAATGTGACCCTCCTGGGTGACCCTCCAATACTGTAACTTATTCACACTGTCAATGTGACCCACCCCTGGGTGACCCTCCATACGGTACTAATTTCACTGTCAATGTGACCCCTCCCTGGGTGATTCCTCCATACTGTACTATTATTCACTGTCAATGTGACCCATCCCTGGGTGACCCTCCAATACTGTACTATATTCCTGTCAATTTGACCCATCCCTGGGTGACCCTCCAATACTGTACTATATTCACTGTCAATGTGACCCATCCCTGGGTGATCCTCCAATACTGTACTAATTCACTGTCAATGTGACTCCATCCCTGGTGACCCTCCAATACTGTACTATATTCACTGTCAATCGTGACCACCCCTGGGTGGACCCTCCAATACTGTACGATATTCACTGTCAATGTGGACCCCCTCCCGGTTGAATCCTCCATATACCACTGTACTATATTCCCTGTCAATGTGACCGCACCCTGGGGATCCTCCAATACTGTAACTATATTCACTGTCAATGTGACCCATCCCTGGGTGACCCTCCAATACTTGTATCTATATTCCCTGTCAATGTGACCCATCCCTGGGTGACCCTCCATCTGTACTATATTCACTGTCAATGTGACCCACCCCTGGGTGATCCTCCAATACTGTACTATATTCACTGTCAATGTGACCCACCCCTGTGACCTCCAATACTGTACTATATATTACTGTCAAATTTGACCCCATCCCTGGGTGACCTCCCAATACTGTACTATATTCACTGTCAATGTGACCCACCCTGGGTGATCCTCCAATACTGTACTATATTCACTGTCAATGTGACCCATCCCTGGGTGACCCTCCAATACTGTACTATATTCACTGTCAATGTGACCCCCCGGGTGACCCTTCAATACTGTAATCTATTCACTGTCAATGTGCCCATCCCGGGTGATCCTCCAATAACTGTACTATATTCACTGTCAAATGTGACCCATCCCTGGGTGACCCTCCAATAGGTACTATATTCACTTCAATGTGACCCATCCCTGGGTGACCCTCCAATACTGTACTATATTCACTGTCAATGTGACCCATCCCTGGGTGACCCTCCAATACTGTACTATATTCCTGCACTGTGACCCATCCCTGGGGGACCCTCCAATCTTACTGATATTCACTGTCAATGTGACCTCCCTGGGTGAACCCTCCAATACTGTACTATATTCACTGTCAAATGTGACCCATCCCTGGTGATCCCCATACTGTACTATATTCACTGTCCAATGTGACCCTCCCTGGGTGACCCTCCAATCTGTACTATATTCAGTGTCATGTTACCCATCCTGGTGACCCTCCAATACTGTACTATATTCACTGTCATGTGACCCCTCCCGGTGAACCCTCCAATACTGTACTATATTCAACTGTCAATGTGACCCACCCATTGTGCCCTTCCAATACTGTCCCTATATTCACTGCAATGTTACCCATCCCTGGGTGACCCTCCATAACTGTACTAATTCACTGTCATGGACCCATCCCTGGTGACCCCCGATACTGTACTATATTCACTGTCAATGTGACCCATCCCTTGGTGACCCTCCAATACTGTACTATAGTCACTGTCAATGTGACCCATCCCCTGGGTGATCCTCCAATACTGTACTATATTCACTGTCAATGTGACCCATCCCTGGGTGACCCTCAATACTGTCTATATTCACTGTCATGTTACCCATCCCTTGGTGATCCTCCAATACTAGTACATATTCACTGTCAATGTGACCCATCCCGGGTGACCCTCCAATATGACTGTACTATATTCACTGTCAATGTGACCCACCCCTGGGTGACCCTCCATACTGTACTATATTCACTGTCACTGTGACCATCCCGGGTTGATCTCCATACTGTACTATATTCACTGTCAATGTGGACCCATCCCTGGGTGACCCTCCAATACTGTACTATATTCACTGTCAATGTGACCCATCCCTGGGTGATCCTCCAATACTGTACTATATTCACTGTCAATGTGACCCATCCCTGGGTGACCCTCCAATACTGTACTATATTCACTGTCAATGTGACCCATCCCTGGGTGATCCTCCTACTTCCTATATTCCCTGTCCAAGTGACCCCCCCTTGGTGATCCTCCAATTACTGTACGATATGCATTATACTATATTCACTTGTCACGTGACCCACCCCTGGTTGACCTCAATACTGTAATATATTGCCTTCCAATGTGACCCACCTGTGTGACCCTCCAATACTTTCTATATTCACTGTCAATGTGACCCACCCCTGGGTGACCCTCCAATACTGTACTAATTCACTGGCAAATGTGACCCACCCCTGGTGGAACCCGCCTCCAATACTGTACTATATTCACTGTCCAATGTGACCCTCCCTGGGTGATCCTCCAATACTGTACTAATTTTCACTTCAGTGACCCCCCGGGGTGATCCTCCATACTGTACTATATTCACTGTCAATGTGCCCCTCCCTGGGGTGACCCTCCAATACTTGTACATATCACTGTCAATGGTACCCATCCCCTGGGTGCTCTCCCATACTGTACTATATTCACTGTCAATGTGACCCTCCTGGTGGCCCTCCAATACTGTACTATATTCCTGTCCATGTGACCCAGCCCCTGGGTTACCCCTCCAATACTGTACTAATTCACTGTCAATGTTGACCCATCCCTGGTGAACCTCCACTACTGTACTATCTTCCCTGTCAGTGACCCACCCCTGGTGACCCTCCATACTGTACTATATTCACTGTCAATGTACCCCATCCCGGGTGACCCTCCACTACTGTACTATCTTCACTGTCACTGTACCCACCCCTGGGGACCCTCCAATACTGTAATATATTCCACTGCAATGGTGACCCATCCCTGGTGACCCTCCAATACTTGTACTATATCACTTCAATTGACCCATCCCTGGTGACCTCCACATACTGTACTATTTCACTGTCATGTACCCACCCGGGTGGACCCTCCAAATACTGACTATATTCACTGTCAATGTTACCCACCCCCCTGTGTGACCTCCATACTGTACTATATTCACTGTCATGTGACCCACCCCTGGTGCTCCCCCCAATCTGTACTATATTCACTGTCAATGTGACCCACCCTGGGTGACCCTCCAATACTGTACTATATTTCACTGTCAATGTGACCCACCCTGGGTGACCCTCCAATACTGTAATATATTCACTGTCAATGTGACCCACCCCTGGGTGACCCTCCAATACTGTACTATATTCACTGTCAATGTGAAACCCATCCCTGGGTGACCCTCTCCAATACTGTAATATATTCGACTGTCAATGTGACCCACCCCTGGGTGACCCTCCAATACTGTACTATATTCACTGTCAATGTGTGACCCATCCCTGGGTGACCCTCCAATCCTGTACTATCAGTCCTGTCAATGTGACCATCCCTGGGTGGACCCTCCTCCAATACTGTACTATATTCACTGTCAATGTGACCCCCCCTGGGTGATCTCCATACTGTACTATATTCACTGTCAATGTGACCCACCCCTGGGTGATCCTCCAATACTGTAATATATTCACTGTCAATGTGACCCACCCCTGGGTGACCCTCCTACTGTACTATATTCACTGTCAATGTGACCCATCCCTGGGTGACCCTCCAATACGTCTATATTCACTGTCAATGTGACCCATCCCTGGTGACCCTCCAATACTGTACATATCCTGTCAAGTGACCCATCCTGGGTGACCTCCATACTGTACTATATTCACTGCAATGTGACCCACCTGGTGACCCTCCCAATACTGTATATATTCACTGTCAATGTGACCCACCCCTGGTGACCTCCAATATGTAACTATATTTCAGTGTCATGTGAACCCCCCCCTGGTGACCCTCCAATAACTGTCCGATATTCACTGTCAATGTGACCACACCCCTGGGTGATCCTCATTCCGGTATCTAATCACGTCAATGTGGACCCACCCTGTGACCTCCAATACTGTACTATATTCACTGTATCAATGTGACCCACCCCTGGGTGAACCCTCCAATACTGTTACTATATATATTCACTGTCAATGTGACCCATCCCTGGGTGACCCTCCAATACTGTACTATATTCACTGTCAATGTGACCCACCCCTGGGTGACCCTCCAATACTGTACTATATTCACTGTCAATGTGACCCACCCCTGGTGACCCTCCAATACTGTACTATTATTCACTGTCAATGTGAACACCCCTGGGTGATCCTCCAATACTGTACTATTTCAAATGTTATTGACCCTCCCTGGTGACCCTCCAATCCTGTAGCTATATTCCTGTCATGTGACCCCCCCCTTGGTGGACCCTCCAATCTGTACTATATTCCACTGTCAATGTTACCACCCCTGGGTGACCCTCCATACTGACTATAATTCACTGTCATGTGACCCACCCGGGTGATCCTCCAATACGTACTATATTCCTTCAATGTGACCACCACTGGGTGACCCTCCATACTGTACTATATTCACTGTCCATGTGACCCCCCTGGGTGACCATCCAATACGTATATATTCACTGTCAATGTGAACCCATCCCCTGGGTGACCGCCAATACGGTACTCTATTCACTGTCAATGTGACCCACCCCTGGGTGACTCCTCCATACTGTAAATTTTCCTGGTCAATGTGACCCATCCCTGGGTGACCCTCCAATACTGTAATATATTCACTGTCAATGTGACCCACCCCTGGGTGATCCTCCAATACTGTACTATATTCACTGTCCAATGTGAACCCACCCCTGGTGTACCTCCAATACTGTACTATTTCACTGGTCATGTGACCCATCCCTGGGTGACCTCCAACTTATATATTCACTGTCCAATGTGACCCTCCCCGGGTGACCCTCCAATACTGTACTAATTTCACCTGCTCAATGTGACCCATCCCTGGTGAACCTCATTACTGTACTATATTCACTGTCATGTGACCCCCCCTGGGTGACCTCCATACTGTCTATATTCACTGTCAATGTGACCCACCCCTGGGACCTCCCAATACTGTTACTATATTTCACGTCATGTGCACCCACCCTGGTGGACCCTCCAATACTGTTACATATATGCATCTGGTCAAATGTGACCCCCCCTGGGTGACCCACTCCATACTTACTATATTCACTGTCTCATGTGACCCACCCCTGGTGACCCCATACTGTAATAGATCACTGTCAAGTGACCACCCCGGGTGACCCTCCACACTGTACCTATATTCACCTGTCATGTGGCACCCACCCTGGGTGGACCTCCAATCTGTCTAATTCACGTTCAATGTGACCAGCCCCTGGGTGAACCCTTCACAATACATCTGTCTATATTCAGCTGTCAATGTGACCACTCCCTGGGTGGACACCCAATCTGTACTAATTCACTGTCAATGTGACCACACTGGGGTGATCCCCAATACTGGACTAATACACTGTCAATGTGACCACCTCCCTGGTGATCCTCCACTACTGTACTATATTCAGTATGTCAATGTGGACCACCCCTGGGTGATCCTCAATACCTGTATATATTCACTGTCAATGGGAACCCACCTGGGTGACCCTCCAATTCTGTGATATATTCCTGTCAATGTGACCCACCCCTGGGTGACCTCCAATACTACTATATTCATGTCAAGTGACCATCCACCTGGGTGATCCTCCAATACTGTACTATATTTCAGTCAAGGTGACCACTCCCTGGGTGACCCCACAATACTGTACATATTCACTGTCAATGTGACCCACCCCTGGGTGACCCTCCAATACTGTACTATATTCACGTCGTGCCCCCGGGACCCATATGTACTACTGTCATGCCCATCCCTGGGGTGACCTCCAATACTGTACTATAATTCACTGTCAAGTGACCCACCCCTGGGTACCTCCATCTTGTACTATATTCACTTCAAGTGTGACACCATCCTGGGTGACCTCAATTACTGTAATACTTTTCCTGTCAATGGACCCATCCCTGGGTGACCCTCCAATACTGTTAATATTTCCTGTCAATGTGACCACCCTGGTGCCCTCCAATATTACCTTATTCACTGTCAATTGGACCCCCCCTGGGGGACCCCTCCATACTGTACTATATTCATGTCAAGTGACCCACCCCTGGGTGACCCTCCAATACTGTACTATATTCACTGTCAATGTGTACCCCACACCCTGGGTTGACCTCTCAACTGTCCTATTTCACTTGTCAATGTGACCCATCCGTGGGTGACCCCCAATACTGTACTATATTCACTGTCAATGTGACCCACACCCGGTGACCTCCAATAACTGTACTATTCAACTGTCAATGTGACACCACCCCTGGTGACCCTCCATACTGTAGATATTCACTGTCAATGTGACCACCGTGTACCTCCATCTGTACGGCAATGTACCCCCTACCCTCACATACTGATACTCTCCTTCACTGTCAATGGGAAACCCCATCCCTGGGGCACCCTCCAATACTGTAATAATATCACTGTCAAGTGTGACCCATTCCCCTGGGTGACCCTACCAATACTGATACTATATTCACTGTCACTGTGACCCATCCCTGGGTTGAATCCTCCAATTACTGTACTATATTCACTGTCCAATTTGAACCCACCCTGGGTGACCCTCACTACTGTAGTATATTCACTGTCAATGTGACCCACCCTGGGAGCTACGCTATCGTCACTCAGACCATCCCCCTGGACCTCAATGATGTCTATATTCAGTGTCAATGTGACCCACCCTGGGTGAACCTCAATACTGTACTACTATGTCACGTGTCATGTGACCCATCCCATGAGGTGACCCTCCATACTGTACTTATCACTGTCAATGTGAACCACCCTGGGTGCTCCTCCAATGGTACTATATTCACTGTCATACCCCTGGTGCCTCATCGTACGATATCACTGTCCATGTCCCCGTGACCTTCCAATACTGTACTATATTCACTGTCAATGTGACCGCACCTGGGTGACCTCCAATACTGTACTATATCAGTCTGTCAATGTGACCCACCACAATCACGGGTGTCACTCCAATACTGTACTTATATTCACTGTCAATGTGACCAACCCTGGCGTGACCCTCATACTGTATATTAATTCACTGCCAATGTGCCCACCCCTGGGTTGACCTCCAGATGTGTAATTATATTCACTGCCAATGGGACCCACCGAGCTCTACTATCACCTGGACACCCTGGTGACCCTCCAATACTTCTAATAATCCTGTAATGTGACCACCACCCCTGGGGGAACCATCCAATACTGTACTATATCACTTCAATGTGACCCATCCCTGGGTGACCCTCCAATCTGTACTAATTCACTGACAATGTGACCTCACCCCCGGGGGACCCTCCAATAACTGTCCTATATTCCTGTCATGTGACACCGGACCCCTACGTGTAATACGGTCATGACCCCCCGGTTGATCCTATTACTGTAATATATTCACTGTCATGTGACCCACCCCTGGGTGACCCTCCAATACTGTACTATATTCACTGCCAATGTGACCCACCCCTGGGTGCACCTCCATACTGTACTATTATTCAACTGTCAATGGTACCATCCCTGGGTGACTCCAATACTGTACTATATTCACTGTCAATGTGACCCACCCCTGGGTGATCCTCCAATACTGGTATATATTCAGTTCTGTCCAATGTGACCCCCCGTGGTTGATCCTCCCATACTGTACTATATTCAGGTCAAGTGACCCCATCCCCTGTGTTGACCCTCACTACTGTAATATATTCACTGTCAATGTGACCCACCCCGGTGATCCCTCCAATACTGTACATATTCCCTGTCAATGTGACCCCTCCCTGGGTGACCCTCCAATATCTGTACTATATCACTGTCAATGTGACCATCCTGGGTGACCCTCCAACTACTGTACATATTCACTGTCATTGACCCACCTGGGTGACCCGCCCATACTGTATACTATCACTGTCATGTGACCCATCCCTGGGTTACCCCTCCAATACATGTGAATTAACTGTCAATGTGACCCATCCCTTGGGTGACCATCAATCCATACTGTAATATATTCACTGTCAAGGGGGACCCACCCTGGGGACCATCCAATCTGTACTATATTATGTCAATGTTACCCACCCCCTGGGTGAACCCTCCATACTGTACTTATCCACTGTCAATGTGAACCCACCCCTGGTGCCCTCCATACTGTACTAATATTCACTGTCATGTGACCACACCCCTGTGAACCCTCAATACTGTACTATCTTCCACTGTCAATGTGACCCTCCCTGGGTGCCCCTCCAATGACTGTACTATAATAATCACCTGTCAATGGGAACCCATCCCTGTTGACCCTCCAATACTGTACTATAATTCCCTGCCATGTGACCCACACCCCTGTGACCCTCCAATACTGTACTTATTCACTGTCAAGGTGACACATCCCTGGTGACCCTCCAATACGGTACTATATTCACTGTCAATTGACCATCCCTGGGTGACCCTCAATACTGTACATATCACTTTCCAATGGTAGCCCACCTGGGTGACCCTCCAATACTGTACTATATTCACTGTCAATGTGACCCCCCACCCCTGGGTTACCCTCCATACTGTCCTTTTCATGTCAATGGACCCCCCCTGGGTGCCCTCCAATACTGTCTATATTCCTGCCAATGTGACCCCCCCCTGGTGACCCCCTCCAATACTTTACTATTTCACTGTTCAATGTACCCATCCCTGGGTGACCCTCCAATACTGTACTTTTCACTTTCATGTGACCCCCCTGGGTGACCCTCCAATACTGACTACTTCACTGTCACTGTGAACCCCCTGGGTGATCCTCCAATACTGTACTATAATTCACTGTCATGTGACCCATCCCTGGTGATTCCTCCAATACTGTACTATATTCCAGGTCATTTGACCCATCCCTGGTGAACCCTCCATTACTGTCCTAATTCACATGTCACTGTGACCCATCCCTTGGGTGAACCCCCCAATAACTGTACATATTTCACTGTCATGTGACCCATCCCTGGTGACCTCCAATACTGTACTATATTCACTGTCAATGTGACCCACCCCTGGGGTGATCCTCCAATACTGTATATATTCACGTCATTGACCCCTCCCTGGGTACCCTCCAATCCTCGTACTATATTCACTGTCATGTGACCCACCCCTGGGTGCACCCTCCAAACTTACTATTCCTGTCAATGTTAACCACCCTGGTGACCCTCCAATACTGTAATATATTCACTGTCAAGTGACCACCCTGGGTGACCTCCAATACCTGTACGATATTCACTGTCACGTGACCACCCCTGGTGACCCCCAATACTGTACTATATTCCTGTCATGTGACCCTCCCTGGTGACCCTCCAATAACTGTACTATATCACTGTCCAAATGTGACCCATCACTGGGTGACCCTCCATAACTGTACTATATTCACTGTCACTGGTACCCACCACTGGGTGATCCTCCAACTACTGTACTACTAATCACTGTCAATTTACCCATCCCATGGGTGACCTCCAATACTTGTCCTATTATTCATGTCAAATGTTTGACCAACCCCTGGGTGACCCTCCAATACTGTACTATATTCACTGTCTGTGAACCTCCCTGGGTGATCCTCCAATACTGTACTATAATCACTGTCAATGTGCCCCATCCCTGGTGACCTCCAATACTGTCCTATATTCACTGTCATGGACCCACCCCTGGGTACCTCCAATACTGGTACTATACTTCACTGTCATGTGACCCCCCCCTTGGTGACCCTCCAATATTACTATCTTCACTGTCATGTGACCCCATCCCGGGTGACCCTCCATACTGTCTATATTCACGTCATGTGACCCCCCCTGGGTGATCCTCCAATACTGTACTATCTTCACTGTCAATGTACTCCCCCGGGTACCCTCCAATACTGTACTATATTCACTGTCAATGTTGAACCCACCCCTGGGTGATCCTCCAATACTGTACTGATATTCACGTCAATTTTTTTTTTTTTGACCCTCCTGGGTGAACCCTCCAATAACTGTACTAGATTCACACTGTCATGTGACCCACCTGGGTGAACCCTCCAATACTGTATATATCACCTTCAATGTGACCCATCCTGGGTGTCCTCCATACTGGTAATTATTCACTGTCAATGTGAAAACCATCCCTGTGGTGATCCTCCAATACTGTACTATATCACTTGTCAATTTGACCCATCCCTGGGTGATCCTCCAATACTGTAATATATTCACTGTCATTGTGCCCATCCGGTTGACCCCTCCCAATACTGTAATATATTCACTGTCATGGTGACCCCCCCTGGTTGAACCCTCCAATAACTGTCTATATTCACTGTCATGTGACCCATCCCTGGGGGGACCCTCCATACTGTAATTATTCCTGTCAAGTGACCCATCCCTGGGTGTATCCTCCATGACTGTACTATAATCCACTGTCAATGTGACCCATCCCTGGTGGACACCTCCATACTGTACTATATTCACTTGTCAATGTGACCCCCCCTGGTGACCCTCCCATACGGTACTATATTCACTGGACATGTGACCCACCCTGGGTGATCCTCCAATACTGTACTATAATCACTGTCCAATGTGACCCACCCCTGGGTTACTCTCCCATACTGTACTATCTTTCACTGTCATGTGACCCATCCCGGGGTACCCCCAATACTGTACTATATTCACTGTCATGTGACCCACCCCTGGGTGATCCTCCAATACTGTATAATTCCCTGTCAATGTTGACACACCCTGTGTGACCTCCAATATCTGTACTATATTCACTGTCAATGTGACCATCCCTGGGTGACCCTCCAATACTGTTACTATATCACTGTCAATTTACCCATCCCTGGGTGACCCTCCAATCTGGTACTATATTCACCTGTCAATGTGACCCATCCATGGGTGACCCTCCAATACTGTACGATATTCCACACTGTCACTGTGACCATCCCTGGGTGATTCCTCCTCAATACTGTACAATATTTCACTGCCAATGTGACCACACCCCTGGGTGATCCTCCAATACTGTACTATAGTCCATCACTGTCAATGTGACCCATCCCTTGGGTGACCCTCCAATACTGTAACTATATTCACTGTCCAATGTGACCCCCCTGGGTACCCTCCATCACTGTACTATATTCCCGTCCATGTGACCCCCCCCTGGTGGCACCCTCAATACTGTACTATATTCACTGTCAATGGACCATCCCTGGGTGACCCTCCATACTTTACTATATTCAAACTGTCATGTGACCCACCCCTGGGTGACCTCCAATACGTCTTATTCCACTGTCAATGTACCCACCCCTGGGTGACCCTCCCTACTGTACTAATTCACTGTCAATGTGACCCATCCCTGGGTGACCCGTCCATTACTGGTACTAATTCCCTGTCAAGTGTGACCCATATTTACCCGCTCCATCTCTACCATTCCATCCTTATTTTCTCTCATGTTCCATCCTTACCCCTCTTTATGCCCTGGGTGTGATCCTCCATACTGTATATATTCACTGTCAATGTGACCCACCCCTGGGTGACCCTCCCTACTGTACTATATTCACTGTCAATGTTGACCCCATCCTGGGGGGGACCCTCCAATACTGTACTATATTCACTGTCAATGTCACCACCCCTGGGTGACCCTCCAATACTGTACTATATTCACTGTCATGTGACCCACCCCTGGGTGACCCTCCAATACTGTACTATATTCACTGTCAATGTGACCCACCCCTGGGTGACCCTCCAATACTGTACTATATTCACTGTCAGTGTGACCCACCCCTGGTGACACCCCAATACTGTACTATATTCACTGTTCAGGTGAACCCACCCTGGGTGATCCTCAATACTGTACTATCTTCACTGTCAATGTGACCCCCCTGTGACTCCAATACTGTACTCTATTCACTGTCACTGTGACCCATCCCTGGGTGACCTCCAATACTTGTAATATATTCACGGTCAATGTACCCGTGGAGCCGCCGCAGTGTCTGCACTTGTGCCTTCAGGCGCGACGTCCATACTTGTACATTTCACTGTCAATGTGAACCCACCCCTGGTGACCTCCAATACTGTACACATTCACTGTCAGGTTACCCACCCCTGGGTGACCCTCCAATACTGTACTATATTCCCTGTCATTTGACCCAGCGCCTGGGTTACCCCTCCCAATACTGTACTATATTCACTGTCATTTGACCCATCCCTGGGTGACCCTCCAATACTGTACTATACTTCACTGTCAATTTGAACCCAAACACTCCCCTGGGTGATCCTCCAATACTTTCCTATCTTCACTGTCAATTTGACCCCCCCGGTTGATCCTCCATACTGTACTATATTCACTGTCAAGTGACCCATCCCTGGGTTGACCCTCCAATACTGTACTAATGCACTGTCAATGTGACCCATCCCTGGGTTGCACCCTCCAATACTGTACTATTTCACTGTCAATGTTGACCATCCCGGGTGACCCTCCCATACTGTACTATATTCACTGTCAATGTGACCCACCCCTGGGTGGATCCTCCAATACTGTACTATATTCACTGTCACCTGTACCCACCCCTGGGTGACCCCTCCCATACTGTACTATATTCACTGTCAATGTGACCACCCCTGGTGACCTCCAATACTGTAGCTATATTCACTGTCATGTGACCCACCCCTGGTGATCCTCCAATACTGTACTATATTCACTGTCCTTGGACCCCACCCCTGTTGACCCCCCAATACTGTACTATATTCACTGTCATGTGACCCTCCCCTGGTGAAGCCCTCCAAATCCTGTACTATATCACTGCCGGTTGCAGTTGTTTTTGACATTGCTCAGCTGTTGCATCATCTGTAACGCACAGTCCTAGTTAATTTAATGATTTACCCAGTGATCCCCTTTCACATAGCAATAAACTGCGTCTTGTAGGTCTGTACTGGGGGATTCGTTTATCGTTAGATTTCAGGCCTCCTGGTCTGTCACATTGAGGTCTCTAACACCTCCAATCACCAGCCAATGTCACAAAAGGAAGAGATAAGGGGGCTAATCAGTCTACCACCCTGTGTAATGTCTACAGACCAGAAGGGATCATTGTCTGGGGGCCCACAGAGACCATTCAGAAAGAGACATAGTTCATTTTGTAGAGGGAGGTAGGGGACAAAGATATTTTGAGGAATCCTAACAAATACAGCATTTACACAACATTCCTTCTGTATATTGTGTGTATGGAACATGTATATAGTTTATTGTGTGTACGGAACATTCCTTCTCTGTATATTAATACATATGAGTGGGAGCTGCCATATTGTTTCCCTTAGACAGTACAGTATGAGGGTATAGCTTATTGTATGTACAGAACATTCCTTCTCTGTATATTTATACATATGGGTGGGAGCTGCCATATTGTTTCCCTTAGACAGTACAGTATGAGGGTATAGATTATTGTGTGTACAGAACATTCCTTCTCTGTATATTTATATTTATACATATGG